>PVIR01003273.1:40017-90938 GCA_004026965.1 Petromus typicus
TTTTTTTTTTTTTTAAATTATCTTTATTGGTACATTAAATATACACATCATGATTGCACTCCATAATGGGGATTTGTACCAGTATAAGACACAACTTAATTCTCATTTTTTCCCATAGCCCCACCCACCCTACCACCCCCCCATATATATAAAATTTGTTTCCTTACTTTTTTGTTACAATCTCAACATTGTCCCCTTTGTTGTTTTACCCAGATCTCCTGTCTCTGAGCATTTTGACTGATCGAATCGATTTGCCACAGCAATATGTCTTAGCTATCAGTCCTTTGCCTGAGAAACCACTGGCTAAATTTTTCTGCCCACTTCATGGATTGTCTTTTCACTATATTGGTGATTTCGTTTGTTGTACAAAAAGCTTTTTAATAAAACCAGGTCCTAGTTGTTGATTCTTTGTATTTCCTGTGCAGTCTGGGTTTTGTTCATGAAGTCTTTGCCTACTTCTATAGCCTCAAAAGCCCTACCTATTCTTTCTTCCAGCACATTTACTGTTTCTGTTTCAATATTTAAATTTTTGATCTACTTTGATTTTAATGTAGTAGTACATGATGAGAAACATGGATCTAGTTTTAGTCTTCAGTATGTAGAAAGCCGGTTTTTCCAGCACCATTTGTTAAAGAAGCTGTCTTTCTTCCAGTGAATGCGTTTGGCCCCTTTGTCAAAGATAAGGTGGCTGAGGGCCAGGGATTTAGCTCAGTGGTTCTGGCACCTGCCTTGTAAGCACAAGGGCCCGGGGTCTATACCCAGTTAACACATACAACAATGCTGGGCATGGAGACTCACACTCATCAGCAGGCAGCACCACGTACCACAGTGCCAAGCATAGTGGCTCACGTCTGTAATCCCAGCACTTGGGAGGCAGAGGCAGGAGGATTGTTGTGAGCTTCAGGCTTACCTGAAGGTGGCTGAGTGTGTTTGACATTCTTTCTGCGTCTTCTTGTCTATTTATTGATCTCCAAGTGTGTGTGTGTGTGTGTGTGTGTGTGTGTGTGTGTGTGTGTGTGTGTGTGTGTGGTTTTTTGTTATTGTTATTTTTGTTCTGCTTTGTTTTGGGTTTTCTGTTATTGTTTTTGTTGTTGCTGTTGTTTTGCTGGGTTCTTTTTTTTGGTTTTTTATTTTAATCACAGAACCTCTGTAGAGTACTTTTAAAGTCATGAGTTATGATGGCTCTTTCCTTGCCTTTGTTGTGCAGAACTCTTTTACTGTTCTAGATCTCTTCTTATTCCAAATAAATTTTAGAAATAAAACTACTCTAGTTCTATGAGCTGTTTCAATAGGACTGGTGTTAAATCTGTATAATTTTGGGATATGGCTATCTTCACTACTACAAGCAAGGGATATCTTCCCATTTTCTGATAGCCTCTTTGATCTCCTTTTTCAGAATACTATAATTTTCAGTGTAAAGATCTTTTACTAAATTTTTGCTTAATTCCTAAGTATTACTTTTTTGATGCTATTGTAGCAGGTATCATTTCACTAATTTCTCTTTCTCTGATTTTGTTATTTGTATACAGAAAGGCTGTTGATTTTTGAATGTTGATTTCATATGCAGCTATGCTGCTGAATTTGATTATTAATCTAGACATCTTTTGGTGGAATTTTGGGGTGGTATATGTAAAGTATGATATCAGCCAAAAATAATGATAATTTGATTTATTCTTTTCCTATCTTTTTTTTCTTTTTATTTCCCTCTCTTGTCAGATTGTTCTGGCTTATATTTTCAGTACTATATTAAATACTGAACATCCTTGTCTTGTTCCTGATTTTGGGGAGAAAGCTTTCAGGTTTTGACCATTTAGCATGATAGTAGATTTTGCTTTCTCATAGATGGCTTTTATCAGATTGAGGTAAAGACCATCTATTTCCATTTTCTGTAGAACTTTTATCATGAATTGTGTTGGACTTTGTCAAATCACTTTTCTGCATCTATTGATAGGATTGTATGATTTTTTCTTTGGATCTCTTGATATGGTGCATTACATTTATTGACTTGCATAAATTGAACCATCCCTGAATCTCTGAGATAAATCTTCCCTGATCATGGTATATAATCTTTTTGGTGACTTACTGGAATCTGTTTGCCACTATCTTACTGAACATTTTTTTCATCAATGTTCATTAGGGAACATTGGGCTGTAGTTCTCTTTTTTGGTCAAATCTTTCTCTGGTTTTGATATTGAGGTCATGGCTATTCTCAGGAATGATTTTGGGAGTATTGCTTTCTTTTCAATTTCATTGAGGAGTTTGAAATAATTTCTTTCTTATCTAAATTTCTTATAGACCCCAGCAGTGAAACCATGCAGGCCTCAGTTTTTCTTTGTAGATTTTTAATTAGATTTTCAGGTTCACCTATTGACCTTGGGTAATTTAGAATTTTTCTGTCTTCATGATTCAGCTTTGGTAATTCATATGTATCAAGAAATCTGCCTATTTCTTCTGTGCTTTTCATCTTATTAGACTACAGGTTCTCAAAAGAGATGTTCATGATCTTCTGGATTTCTACAGGATCTGTTGACATTTTACCATTTCATCTATAATTGCATGAATTTGAATCTTTTCTTTCCATTTTTGATAAGACTGGCTAAAGATTTAACAATTTTCTTTGATCTTTCAAAAAATTAGCTCTTTGATTCATTGGTTTATTATATTGTTTTCTTAGTCTCAATTGCATTAATCTCTGCTCCAATCTTTATAATTTGCTCCTTTCTGTGATCTTTTTGTTTGGCTTATTCATTTTGTAGATATTTTAAGTTCGGTGCTATTTGTGTATTTGATCTTGGTATGTTTGCCTAAAATAAGAATTTACAGCTACAAATTTTCTTCTAGGTATGCCTTCCTTGCATTCCACAGGATCTGGTTTGCTGTATCAGCATTATCATTTATTTGTATATACTGTTTAATTTTCTCTTTAATTTCATCTGCAAACTATTGGTTGTTCAGTTAATTTCCACGTATTTATGAAATTTTTGTGTTTTTTTTTAACTCTTGATTTCTAATTTCTTGCACTGCAGTCAGATTTATGCGTAGGATATTTCCAGTTCCTTTGCATTTACTTAAGCATGTTGTATAGACTAGTATATGGTCTGTTTTGGAGAATGTCACATGGGCAGCCACAAAGAATTTATATTCTGATGTTGTAGGATGGAACACTGTATACATCTACTAAGTTCATTTATTCACAGGTTTAGTTCAGATCTAGTATTTCCTTGTAGGTTTTGCATCTAGTTGTAGGTTTATTTATGATAATGGAGTTTTGAGGTTCCCCGTTACAATCATATTAATGCTTATTTCATTTTTCATGTTCATTAATATTTATTTTATATAGTTGGGTACACTGGTATTCGGTGCGTGCGTGCGTGTGTGTGTGTGTGTGTGTGTGTGTGTGTGTGTGTGTTATACATGTATGTTATCCCTCCCTCCTCGGTTGTTCCCTTTACAAGGATATAGTGATCATCTTTGTCTCTCTTAATCAGTCTTGGCTTAAAATCCACTTCACTTTCAAATAGTATAGCTATCCCTGCTTTTTTTCTGGCTTCTTATTATATTTAGTATTATTTTCCACTCTTTAACTTTTACTCTTTGAATTTCTTTTTCACTTAAACGTGTTTTTCGTATGCAACAAATTGTTGTATCTTGTCCCTTCATCCATTCTGCCAGTCTCTTTCTTTTGATTAGTGAGTTGAGACCATTTACAGTGATGGTTAAAATTAAAATATATTGACTTATCTTTATCATGTTACTGTCCTGCAACAGGTTTCCTGTCTTTCCCTTCTGTTTACTTCCTTGCCCTGACTGGTCACTGCATTTTATGAATGTTCTTCTTGATTTCCTCCTAATATATCCCTTAGGGCATTGTTTAGAGTTAGTTCAGTAGTCATGAATTTCATTTGTTCTTTGTTATGGAAGTGTCTTATTTCTCCACTGAATTTAAAAGATACTTTTTCAAGGTACATCAGCCTGGGTTGAAAGTGTTTTCAACTATATCTTTTTCATGAATCCATTTTTTTTCTTATGTTGGGCATTGTGCTTTCCATCGTTTTATTAATCTCCTCTATTTTTAAAATCTGTATGTACTTTAGATTTACTGACCATTTCTTTCATTTTGATTTTCATTTCTTTTTTTATCCAAGAAATTATTTTCTTTATAAGCTTACATATTTGTTTTACTTCTCCTCTATCCTCTCAAAAAAATCAGGTGGGTGATTTCTAATTTCCACTATCTCCTTGTCCCCTGGATTTGTCCTAGGTGGGCTGAAGGTCTGGATTTGCATTTTGCTTCTGTGTCTTGTTACTTTCTATTTTTTAAATTTAATTTTTTTTTCTGTGTTTATGCTTTAATTTTTTTTTTCGGTAGATAGGTTTATCACTAATATAAAGGCATCTCTAGGAAATGTCAAGTTTTCAGAGATTTCTTCTGGGCATTAAGTGATTCTTGGTCTTTGTGTCTGTCCCAAGATCCCACCTTCCCAATTTATTAAGGATCAGAAGTTTCTCCTTACTCAGCTTAGTTACCCAGTCCTCTGTTAATGGACCATGGTGATGGTTATGACCACAGATAACTCTCAGTGTTGTCATAGTAGACAACAGGTAGGACATCCTAGCTAACATATTACAGTTAGCAACATCAATAGCCTCAAGCACAGCCTAGAACCTGACAAACTGTGCTATGAATTTTCTGTCTTTAACCATAGGGGCAAGATCTACACTTATATAACATAATCCAATATAAAGGAGGAGCTGGTATGTAATGAGTTTGCCGTTAGTGTGCTGATTTTACCCAGGCAGCATGGAATTTAAGAGAGAGAGAAAACCAAAGAGAGAGATACATAAAGGGAGCTGTAGTGCATTCAAGACTAGAAACAATAGGTGATCACTGAAGATTTGGGTATCTGGAGAAGAGGGTAGGAGAAAAAGCATGAACAATAAAACATAAGATTATCAAAGTGAATCAGAAAGAAAACACAATTTTTGCTCAGATGAAAATATCATAGCCTCAAGAGAAATAGTTGAGGAAAAAAGAAGGAACAGAATAAGATAATCACAGAGGTAAAAACTTTTTTAAAAAAATGTCAGAAAGTAAACAAAACAAACAGAAAAAGAAAAGAAAAACAAAAATTGATAGAAACTAAGATTCCACTGGAGTTCACAGTTCTGTGGTAGTGTCCAAGACAGATAGTGTCGCAGAACTGTGCTCTGTATCCCTGCCAAGTCTGCGTAGAGTTGGATCTGGTGGGAGCTGGCCTGATTTTCAGCCAGCAGCTTTTTGGATGTCTGTCCGGCCCACCCAAGTGTCTGTTCTGTGGGTTGCTGTGGTGCCCTCAGGCAAAAACAGCCCAGAGCTATTCCCAGTCACTCGACAGTTGGCTGCACTTGGTCTTTGCACAGCCTCCTCCCTTTCACCCCCACTGGCACTTGTGTGTCCTGTTCTTATGTGCTTGGGGGGAGGTCTGGAGCTGCACAGTTCTTCTTGATCTTCGATATCCTCTTCAGGGGGTTAATTGCTGTTGCTAAAATCCCACATTCATCTGTCCTTCTCTCAAGCCACTAGTCACAAGTTGTTTCAGCTGCGTTGCGGTCCCAACACCCACTGCGATTCTCTGTGTCTTTCTTTGTCTTTCTTCCATTGGCTGTCTTTGAATTCATCATGTATACGTTTTAAACTCCTTTATCACTGATTTTCATCTCATCGGTATGTATTTTTTAACCGAAATAATGAAGTGGGGATGATTCTAAATCCACAGTATACCTTTATTTCTTGTTACACTGCAATAGAAATGGAAATATGGTACTAGTTTTCACTAAAAGAAAAAAAATGTGGCCACTTCAGGTCATGAAATAACTTTTTCTCTTTCCCTGTCTTCTGAAGCTAAGGAAGTAAATTAACACGTGGAAAATTCTACTAATTTTATGGATGTTTGTATTTTGGTTCTTTGATATATTCTTTTAGAAACACCATATTTAAATTTTTTTTTCTTGTTTCTTTTTTTATTGAAATCTTTATTGGTATATTACATATACACATCATGATTGCACTCCACAATGAGAATTTATACCAGCATATGACACAACTTAATTCTCATTTTTCCCATAGCCCTACCCACCCTACCACCCCCACTCCCCATATACATAAAACTTTGTTTCCTTTCTTTTTTGTTATAATCTCATTATTTTTCCCCCTTCACCCTATTTTATTTGAGTATTTTCTATTTCACAATTTATAACATACAGTTCTAGAATTTATTTACATCTTTATATTCTCATACCAAAGAAAAGATGCAATATTTACCTATCTGTGATCTATTTATTTCACTTATGAGGATATCCTCAAGGTATGTTCATTTAAATATAAATGATTCAAACTTATCATTTTTATGGCAGAGTAATACTCCATTCTGTAGAAGAACCACAACTTTTTTATCCAGTCTCCAGTTGATGGACATTTTGGTTGTTTCCAAGATGTAGCAATCACAGACTGAGCTGCTATAAACATGGGTGCACATATGTCACTGTGATATGAGTCTTTTAATTCTTGTGTGTATGTACCTAGCAGAGCAATGCTGGGTCAGATGGGACCTCCAATCCTAGCTTTTTGAGAAATCTCCAAACTGATCTCCATAGGGGTTGTACGAGTCTATGTATTTTAAATTTTAATATACAACATCCTAAATATTGCCTAGCATAGAACATTCCTGATAAGGTAAATAAAAATATAAAAACAGTGAACTGAGGCATGGAAATTGCAATCACAAATGCCTAAAGGGTGGAGGCAGGCATTGGAAGGAAAGTGAAACGTGCTGGAAGGAGACAGTAGGGTGTGGAGGAGATGAAGATCAGCTGTAGAGCTCGGGACACATCACAGCCAACAGCAGCCACAGGAGCAAAGCTCTTGACTCAGGCCTAGTCTCCTAGGTCCAGATTATCTTCTTTCTCAGAGAAGCTAGTTACCTAGTTTATTCAAGCAAAAATAACTTTTCTTTCCATTGTGAGCTTAAATAATACATATCTATAGGTCGAATTCATCTCTAACTAGTAGTTGGAAGCTCTTTGCTATTGGTGAGCAACATTTTTTATTTGTACTTTTAGGAGGAATATATCTTTCACCAAACTGAGTTTTTGAAGCAGTTTATTTTAACTATTTTCAGATGCCTTTTCATTATGTCAGGATCATAGTTAGCAACTATGGTATGTAGTATATTTATATACTATATATACTATTATATATATATATACTATTATATATATTAGTATATATATAATATATATATTATTAGTATATATATATTATTAGTATATATATATATATATATATATATATATACTATTATATACTATATATACTATTCAGGCATAGAGTGGGCAACACAGCAAGTTACTGAAACTTTATCTCATTTTTTTGAAAAGACAAAAGAGAGACAGAGAAAGGAAAGAAAGAAGGGAAAGGGGAGAAAAGAAAGAAGGATTGGGAACACAAGGGGTATGGGGATGAAGAAATGGAGAGCGAGGGGAAAAGGAATGAATAGAGGATGAAAAAAGGGATTAAGATGTGGTGCATATCTGTACCAGCCTCACATGAGGAATTTAAACATTGTGCACTGAAGATCTGTACCAAAAAAGAAAGGAAGGGAGGGAGTTAAGAGCTGGGTACAAGGAGGAAGAAGTAAAGAGGATCAAAAAAGGAATGAAGATTATTATATACATGTACCAATTCTCCACAAAGAATGTAAACATGCACTACATGTGTGAATATTATATACTACACATACTAATAAAAAGAAAAAACGAAGTAGTAGTGTAATTCAGTGTGAAGGCTCTGAGTTCAGTTCCTGTAGAGAAACCGACACCCTCCTGTGAAGTTTTTTCACGTCACAAGTTTGAGAGTCTAGTAACTCTAGAGTTCGTCTTTGACTGTGTCCTAATTACTGTGGCATTTCTTCTTAATCTCACAGCACTACACTTTGCTTAGTCTCCACTCTTTCCATTGCCTAGGACTGTCTACTTCAGGAATTCATTCTTTAACCCACAGCGTCCCTCTTGCTCCCAGGATCTGCCTCCTTCCCTCAGCAAGCTGACTTGCCTGGTCTAGTGGCAAATCCAAATCCCTCCGCCTGTCTTACCCCATTTCTATAATGATTTTCTCCTTCATCTTCCTGTACTTCCCCACTCCATGTATGCATTCAGGTATTCATGTGCATTGACACCTTTCTAACTTGGCTTATTCTTTCCTGTTTTCTAAAATCTATTCCCATCTTGCATCTAGCTAAGCTGTTCTTTGAATCTTGATCCGGACCGATTGTCAGGTCTTCCACTGATTCTGAATGCTAGAAGCTGTGTGCTTATGGGCAGGTGCTTTAATTTTTCTGATGCCCTGGGGGCCGGGGAGTTAGCTCAGTGGTTCCGGCTCCTGTCTTGCAAGCGCAAGGGCCCGGGTTCGATTCCCCGGTAACCACATAACAATACTGGGTGTGGAGACTCACGCCCAGCAGCAACCAGTACCACATACCACAGTGCCGTGCGTGGTGGCTCACGCCTGTAATCCCAACACTCGGGAGGCAGAGGCAGGAGGGTTGTTGTGATGTGAGTTGGAGGCTGAGCTCAGGGCCAGCCTGAACCACAAAGCGAGACCCTGTCTCAAAAAAACCTAAAAAAAAAAAAATTTCTGATGCCCTGTAAGAGAAAGTTGATGTGCCTGTTTTAAAGACTTTTATGGGTTCTGAAATTCTGCAGCTCTTACTCCAATATTACATGTTGACTTTTTCTCTGAACTCCCATTTTATATTTTTTACTACATCCTTAGTCAATATTTATTAAATTTAATATACTTAATATAATATTTAGTGTAATTCTTTTAAAATTAATTTTGCTCTAATTGTTATACTTTGCCATTTGTCTTATCTGGTCTCGGGAACCTAATCCATGACTCTCATTTATGCACCTATTGTGAAAATTAATGAGTTGCAAGACACTTACTGGCTGGTTGATTTGATTTCAGTTTTCTTCACAGTCCTACGTGAATCATGGCTGATAGCTGTTCCATCAGCCCCGCTAGTACCATTAACCTCCGAATTAGGACAGTTAGCAGGGCTTTCCTAGGATTTGCCTGACACAACTCAGTATCCCTTTTAAAAATGTGAATATGTAAGTTCCCATTATCCCAACAAGGTAAGAAAATGAAGTGCTGTGTCTCTGATCACAGCAGCCTGGGTTACTTTTGCATGTGAAACATCTCAGTTTAAAATGTAATGGTCTCGAACAGAAATTCAGTTTGGGAGAGGGCAGTTAAAGGAAAGGAGCGGAACTGGAAATGGAAATGTACGGTTATGTAGTTTCAAGATCCACAACAAAGACCACAAAGAGCAGTAAGAGAAATCCTGCTTCACCATGAGTAGTTTGTAATGATCACCCGGCAGGTGAGGACCTTGAATGGAACCCACAAACGGAAAGAACAAGATTTTTGTGAAGTAATTATACCTTAACCATCCAACAGACTTCTTGGGGGAGTTAAGTAAATTATGAGCAGGAGGTAGTCAGTGATTTCAAGAAAATTTTCATTAAGATTTTTATACCAATAACTGTCTTCAGTATCCCTGGGGGCCATGAAGGACTAGTCTTGGATACTGTATATAGTCTGTCCCACCCTAGCATTGTTCCATACTCTGCTGCTTGCTATAGTGAATTAAGCTGATCTGCTCTACCATACCCATTGGCCATCAGGTTTCAGGCTTGGACCCTGCCAACTGTGTACTGAATCTGTTGAAACCATGAGCTAAATTAATCTTTTCTTCCTTTATATTGTGGGTGTGTATATTGTGTCCTAGCAATGACAAAGTTGACAAATACAGTTTATCATATACTTGTGTTACATTGGAAAAATTTGAACCCAGAACTTCTTAGAATTTGAATGAGCAATTTTAGGTGAGCATATGTGTGTGTGTATATATATTGTTCAGACTGATAAGTTCAGTGTTACTAAGAGCTTAACTGAAATTATATTTAGAGAATTGTGAGGAAGAGCCAGCGACTTCCATTAGAAATCCCCTTGACACCATTGTACTAAGCTCTACTGAAGAATTAAAGTTTGTGTGGCCTTTGTACAAAGCACAGAGCCACTGTGAATGTGATCTACAGAATCAGAGCATAGCTCATGACCCAAGCAGATAAGTTGGCCCTTGCTGTTTTGGAAGTCATTAGTTTTTAAAGATCGAAGAGTAAGTCTATGTTCTATAATTTATGTTAATTTATTCTAGATCTTTGGTACAGTTATTAATACAGATCTGTTTCTGTCACCAAAATATAAGTTTTATTGTGACTTTCCTGTAGAAGATTAAATTTAATGACAGTTGGAAAAGCTGCAAAAATGAATATATCATCTATAGAATGTCATGAAGAACAGAGGAGCTGGGATATATAGCTGAGATCTATAGAATGGAGGAAGAATCTGGGAGTGAATTTTCTGAAGGCTGTGTATTGCCTTTTGACAGCCTTTTCTTTTTATTTTTTATTTTTTTAACTTTAAATCTTTATTGATTCAATATGTACACATCATAGTCACTTTCAGCATTGACAATTTGTACCAGTATATGATATGACACGATTTGATTCTCATTTTTTCCCATTCCCCTGCCCACCCCACAACCCCTCACCCCCTATATACATAGGCTATTCCTTTTTCATTACAATCACATTAGTTTTCCGCTCTTTACTTACCCCTACACTCCATTTCCTTTTAAATACTTTCTGTTTCACAGCCTTTTCTAAGCATGAGATTATGCCTTCTAAGACTGACACCACTTCCTAAAGGGCATTCCATCTGTGTACAGCCTTTTTCCGGAGCCAGAAATCTATTTTGGAATCCCCATTGGTCTCAGATAAATGTACCAAATAATTTCTTGAATTATGGACAGTTCTGTTTTTCTGAGAACATGGTAACTCCTTGAAGGCACAGAAGCTAATTCTGTTCATTATGCCCATGTGTAGAATTTAATATGAAGCTAGTAATCTTGATGAAAGGCCAAGAGATAATAGTTCTTGAGGTTGGTACCATGTACCTCTAATAAACAACCTCCAGATGGAGTTACAGTACTGCAGGTTACTGCTTCAAAGCAGTACCTGTGCAGGAGACTATTAATTTGAGCAGTTATGTTTCATTGATGCACATTTCAAGCTGGTTACTGTTCTTATGAATATATAAAGTATCCTGGACTTGTTCTCAGGAGAATATCTCCCTTCTGTGTCCAGTCTATCAGCAGTTCTTGCTGGCTTTATGTCTGAAATGTATCTATAATCTCTTCACTTCTTCATCTGTATTGCTGCTACCTCAAATCAGGTCACCATAATCTTTAGCTGAGTCTACAGCAGAAGTAACTGGTCTTTCTTCTTCTACCTTTGCCTCTTTGGTGGTTCCCACAGAGCAGACAGGCCCACCTTTTACAAAAATGCAGATGATACTCTGTCGTTATACTACTGAGTACCTTCTGGTGGCTGCTCATGACACAGAGAATAAAATTCCAGATCCTTACCATGCCTTCAAAACCTTGCTTGATAAGAACCCTGATGCTCTCTGACATCATTTTACAATATACTTCTACCTATTCCCACCATTCTAGCCTTGTTAGCCTTCTCTCTGTGTTATTGAAATACAGAGCTAGTTTATACCACAAGTTTTGAGACTTGAGGTTTCTTCCTCTTTGAGTATCTATCACTTCATCATAGCAGTAGTTTCTCTTAGTCAAGTTGCAAATACCAGCTCCTCAAAGAGATTGTTTCTAATTATCTCTATACTGCAGCCCCTGTATCACCCTCTTATTATCCTGTTTTATTGTTTTTAGAAAAGGCAACACTCTTTTTTGTTTATTATCTCTTTCTCACACTGCATAAATCATATGACACCAGTGACCACATTTGTCTTGTTTATTTTCATGTCCATAATGTTCAAAACTACGTCTTGTATAAATAAGCCTAATTCTGTCAGCGCTAGGGAAATGCTTGGGTAGATATCAGGGTTTGTTGCTGACAGCATAAACAATTTTTGTAAAACTTTCAGTTCGCTACATGAAGCGTAGTTGAACTGACTAGCTGCCGAAGTGGTTAAAGAGGAATGTTGCTCTGTTTGAAGAAACTTCAGATTTTGGACACTGGGGGACCAGTGATCACACAGCCAAAGCAAGGCAGCCTGCAAACCCCACAGAGTGCATGATCTGTATAAGCGTGTCTCCTTGGGGAACCGAAGGGATCTGATAGGGCTTTATTAGGTACCTAATAAAAACTACAATGCACTGTACAGTGCACTGTGATGTGTTGGGCACAGAATAAGCATTTCCTATGCATCAACTCATCGGTCTGCATAGCAACACACATTGTCAGCCCTGCTTTGTGGTCTGGAGAACTGAAACCGTCACACAACTAATGAGTGCCATGATCAGGACAGTGCCTCGGCCGTGTGGCCCCAGAGCTTGGTGTGCGCAGTGACTGCACATCTGCGGCTCAGAGCTCAGCTCGTGCAGCTCGCACATTGTGACTAAAGCTGTGTGTTTGACCTCGAGCGAACTGGGGGTTTTAGTTTTGATTTTGGTAATCTTCGTTTGCTCATCTCCTTCCAGGTTGTCACTAAGGCTGGTGTCCGGTGTGGCTTGCCATCTGGGCTATAGTGGATCACTGTGAATGACACCGTTTTGTAGTACAGCACTTATTTTTGAGGTTCAATTTATTTTTAAATTTTTATTTGTGATAGATCTGCGGAATAGATTCACGTCTCATAGATAATTAATACCTGGAGCTTATAACAGAGGATAATACCTGAGTGGGATTTTTTTAACTGAATACACACTGTTTACTGAGACTCCAAGAGCGTTGCCTATTACTTAGCTCTTGAGAAAGAGCTTTGCTCTGGGCCAGTAGAACATCTAAGCTGAGCTGGCTAATAGTAGTTTCTGTCTTGTTGAGGACTTGGGGAAAGGTGATGCTGTGATTTATATGCTGCCCAGTGTTGCCTTTCAAGGAGGCAAGTCCACTCTAGCAAAACTTTAGCACTCACTTCTGTCTCCCACTGTACAAATGCTCTCCTTCTCTGCACTTCCTACTCAAAGAAAGATGCCAATTAAAAAAAAGTAGGAATGGTACTATAAGTGAATCCTCTGCCAAGTGGTATGAAAGCGTAACTAGTAAACATGATGTGGTAATATAA
Source organism: Petromus typicus (assembly GCA_004026965.1). Classification (NCBI taxonomy): domain Eukaryota; kingdom Metazoa; phylum Chordata; class Mammalia; order Rodentia; family Petromuridae; genus Petromus; species Petromus typicus. Next base: position 53,213 of record PVIR01003273.1, read on the forward strand.
ATATGTAATTGAGTATGTAACCATTTGAGTATAATACATAGCATGTAGTATGATTCAGTTTGTGGCATGTCGTTGATGTGTTTGATGTAAGTAGCAATATGACTTTGGGGGGGCCTCTTTCCACCATGGATATGTGTATGTGTATATGTAGGTTTTCTTATATACATATATTTCACACCAACACATAGTAGGTAAATGTGATACAAGTCAGTGTGTTGTCTTTTCTGCTATGATAAATAGATATGGATGAAGACATTTACAAGTAACAAATTTGAACTTTGAATAAGTACAATCACTGAAGCCTCACTGTACCATTTTTAATGAAAAATAAAACAAAATTTCATAACAAAATAGTATTACACTGTATATCATTATCTTCAGAGTAATTACTCAGAGTAGAAAACGTAAAGATTGTCTCTTATCAGAAGAAATAGAAAATAACACAAAACTTTTATTTTCAACTAAGATAAGCTAGTAATATAAATTAAAAATTAATGGGTTAAAACATTTTTTACAGTGCCATAAGGAAATTTGGGGAAATATTATATTTCAAATTCTATATACTTTGTTTTTCTGTGTTCCATTTGTTTTGTTTCTCATAAGAGAAACCTAACACAATATTTAAACTTATATGTGAGGCTTATTTCACTTAACAGTGTTCTCAAGTTGCCTCCATTTGCCTATGATTGGCTCAAGTTTATCTTTCTTTAGGGCAGCGAGGTACTCCATTGATATAATATGTCATTTTGACAAGGCATACCAGTGAATAGACTGAACCCAAGGCCTTTGCACTGAGATCCATTCTAACACAGGTTTATTTTTATTTTTATTTTATTTTGAGACAGAATCCCACTAAATTGTCCAGGCTATGATCAAACTTGTGATCTGCTTGTCTCAACCTACTAGAATGCCATGATTCCAGGCTGCTGCTTAGTCAGTTTACAGTGAGATTTGTGATAATTCTAAATTATGGTGATGATATTCAGTGTTCACTCAGGTTTGATTTGATGTGATTGATTGATTTTTTTTTTCTGGTACCAGGGATCAAACACAGGACTTCATGCTTGCCAGGCAGGCACAGAGCCCTTTAGCTAAATCCCCAGCCCAATTTTGTTTTAACAGACCTTTTTTCTTTGGTTTGTCTTTAATGGAATTTGATAAAGTGTATTTTTAATTAATTTGTATTGGGTAATACTGAAAGGGAGTTTCTAGGTAATCAAAATAACTGAATTGGACAACTGAGTTAACTGTGTTATTAGATAACTAAGAGTTGACTAGGTAACTATGCTTTTTGTAGAATGTACCTGAGTAGCCGTGACAACCTCTGTAATCTGTCCTCAATGGAACATAACAGACTTGGCCCTGCAGGAACTCTGCTCTGCCCTGGCCCCTCTGCTTTGTGTAAAGTGCTTGTCTATTCCCACGAGAACTCGAATGGATTGGAGTAAAGATGTAAAGATGTCAGTTGACTAACCAAAGACTGCCAAATATTCTGCTTCTGCTTCTGTACCCTCTTGCTTGAGACCCTGTAAAACTGCCAGACCCCGGATATTCTGGGTCTGACTTTTTTGCAAAAAATCCCGATCGGGTCCATTGACGTAAATAAAGTTGGTGACTGCCTCCAGACCTCTGGGTGCCATCTGCTTCCCGATTTTGGTATTCTGCAACAATACTGCCTACTCTATTTCTTATATTTAGTAGGTTTTTTTTGTTTGTTTTGATTTTGAGTTTTGGTTTTTGAGACAGGGTCTTGCTGTGTAATTCAGACTATCCTTAAACTCATTATGTAGCCCAGGCTGGCCTTGAACTTGAAATGATCCTTTTGCCTCAGCCTCAGAGTTCTGGGAATTACAGGCATATCCCATAATACCTAATTTGCCTCTAGTCCTCATCCTGCCCATTAAATTGCAAAGATGATTACAGTGAGTATAATAATCTCTGCATTTCTATACATGCTTATCCTCAAAAAAAGTAGATGTTTATTTTTTTAAAGCAGAAAAATTTATTGGGGAATAGGAATCGTTCCCAGGAGACAGGAGGGGTCTCGAATGAATTGCCGCTTGTTCTCATCTATACATGTTAAATGGATTGTGTATGAATTCTTTACAGATAGTACATAAGCTAAGCTGAGTAAGTACATTTGTGGAATTGATTGTCTTTAAAATACCTAGCAAGTTGTGAATACCTTGCAATTCACATTTTATATAGTGATTTATGAAGTACTTTAATAAGCTAAAAGACATTGAAAAATTGCTGTGAGTAAAAGAAAACACTTTATAATGATTTTTTGAAAGTAATAAGGCTCTTTTTATTACATGTGTTTGCTTCCAGAGCAGTGCATGCCAAGCTAGCCAGCCAAGGGCTGAAAGGCCTTAGTGATAGACAAAGAAGCTACCACAACTGGAAAAACCTCCAAAATGGTAGTTAGGTCTCACTGTTGGTTTTGAGTTTTGGTTTGTTTTTTTTTTAATTGAAATCTTTATTGGTACATTACATATACACATCATGATTGTACTCCACAAAGGGGAATTGTACCAGTATAAGACACAACTTGATTCTCATTTTTTTCCATAGTTTTGGTTTTTGAGACAGGGTCTTGTTGTGTAATTCAGACTGTGGTAACTTTGGTTACCAAAACTTGATAGCAGCCATCCTAGGTCAGAACAGAACATCTATCATATTAGCCATGATTGTTATTTGAGCTTTAAATGTACTGCTCAAGAACTCCTCACTGTGATGCATTTTACTTACTTACCAAAGACTTCCTCCATTACTCATCGCTACAAGTAGTTCCCACCAATCCTAAACATTGTTCTTCTAAAGACTAAATATGAGAATGACTGGGAATACTAGGATACAAGAGAGAAGATTCTTTATCAGCACACTCATTTTCCATACTTGTTACAAATCACTGGTTTGTGTCATGGTAACGTAAGATTCATGAAGAAAGTAGAGGTGAGAGAAAGAACAAATACCACTATGGTCAGCTAAGTGCTCTCCTGTTTTAATAGTGAGCTTGTTATAGGGGGAAACTACAAGGGAAGCAGTGTATAAAATGTAAGCATATATTCAGGTAGATGAAGTATACAGTTACAAACATTAATAATAAGTAGCTAAGCCATGTTTTCCAAAAACATATGTGTTCTCATTTAAAATTAAGAAATTTATTGGGATTATCACAACCATGCCTCATTAGGCTTTTTCCACTATAATATTCCCTGTTATTCATTTATTAACTAATTTTTAACATTAGATGTAAGATATTTAAATGTTTTTCCAGTGATCTCATTTAACCCAGAAATGAAAAAAAAAAAAAAATCAGAAAAATGTTTAATAAATTAGCCATGGTGGTGCATGCCTATAACTCTGGGAGGTTGAGAGAGGAGGATCACAGCCACATAGAGATTTAGAGAGATTCTGTCTCTAAATTTAAAAAAGGACTAGTTATGTAGCTAAGTGTGAAGGTCCTAAGTTCAGTTCCCAATACCACAAAATAAAAGATGCTCAATAATATATGATAACAGCATGCTTCATAAATAAGACGATATCTTTTATAACATTATGTTATATAATGAAAAAAAGATCTTTATAGAAAATAAATTCATTTTTATTTGTGTCCCATGAGTTTTTGTAGTATAGTAGTTTGACACATAATATTTTATAATTTTTTAATCTTGTACAGCTTCTGATTGAGTCTGAATTTGATTTCTTTATCAGAGAGTCTAGGAAATCATTTGAAAGCACTTAGTTGCTCCAATGGAGAAGGGATACAATAATTAAAGTTTCCCCAGTGTGGGGAGTGTGTGTGTGTGTGTGTGTGTGTGTGTGTGTGTGTGTGTCTGTCTGTCTGTCTGTCTTGTCTGTCTAGTCTATCTAGACAAGGATCGAACTGACTAAAATTAAAAACTCCATTGATGGATGTGAGCAGCTGATTTATAGTTGCCTTTGAGGAGCTTCGAAATGCTAGTGTTGCCCTTACATGACATAGAGCATCTCCAGGCAAATGAAGCCATTGATTGTAAGGCATTTGGGGATCTTAACCGAATTCAGCTGTTCATTCCAAGTAGGCCAATAGCATTTCACATTATGTGGAGTTTTACAGTATCAGTACGAAATTTACAGTGAAGATTGGCTGATTGTCTTAATTTCAACTTTCTCTGCATAAGCACTTATCTGTAAACAACAAGAAGAGGAATATTACCTGACAAATGCAAATAAGCAATTAAACCAGACAAATTTTTTTTCACCCTTTTTTAGAATTTAGTAGAGTATCATGTCTCGAGTGGTACCAGGCACACCAGCATTACTGCTAAATACTGTGGTATATTTTGATACATATTTGGTGAGCAAGACTACAAAGAAAAGAGAACATCGGATAGCTGCTGGGCTGGTTAAAATTTATAACCATAACAGATTTTCAAGCCTGTGAAAATTCTCATTCTGATGCTAATGTGTCCTTTATTGTATTATTCTGAGCTTTTCAATGGGAAATTTTTTTAACCTTTTATCACAGATATTTAAGACCAAAAGAAATTACCTAACCTCCAACCTCTCATAGCTAGTTTTGTCATGTCCACTAAAAAGATTGTTTAGAAAGATAATAGAAATACTATAATGAGTTTTAAAAGATAATATGAATATTACTACCATGTTTAGAGAATGTCATTTATCTCTACTAATATTTCCACTGTAATCTGTAGATTATGAAATATTTTCAGAATGTCAAAAAGTACCTAATATAAAGAATATCCATGTTCTTACAGTTTTGCCAGAAGCACTGTTGGTCTTTTAGGTGGGGCCAGCCCCGACCTAAGGCTACCCAGTTATGTCTGGCCCTTGCTCTGAATCTTACTGCTGGAATATCTGTTGACCCAATGGCCCTAGACAAACAAAAACAGTTCTTTCAGATATGACATTTCAAGGGCTTGTCAATCACTTCCCAGAAAATGAGGATGAAGTCTGTATCACTCTGGGGAAAATATATTTTCTTGCTTTTCTTCTAAATAAAAGGTTTTGTGATATATATTAGTTATTTTATTTGTTAATGAATACATATATGAAATTATTTACATCACATACTGTAACTTCTTTGAAAATATTGAATAATTCTCAGAAGAGCCTTATGTGAAGAAATGTTATCCTACAAATGAAGAAAATAGAATGCAATGAAGCTAAATATATATTTAAAATCATAGAGTTAGAAGGTAGCATAATTGGCACATAAATTAGGAGGTTAGAATCCTAGCTCTTAACCACTATGCTGTGCTACCTTACAAAAGTACATCAGCATTTTTATATTCATCTTCTCTTACTCATGTCACAGGATTTTTCTGAGATCTGTACTTAACAGTATAATTACTGCACAGATGTTAACTGTAGGGGTGCGGGGTTCAGAGCCTGAGCCTAGAACTTTTGCAGTTAGTTACATTTCCAGCCTTTATTTTGAGACAGGATGTCACAGAATTGCTAAATTGCTCAGGGTGGTCTTGAATTTGTGATTTCTGCTTTGTCCTCCCAGAAGTTTAGGATTACAGGTCTGTACATAAAACTTATATCAAAAGAAGTATTTTTAAACAATTAATATTTTGTATATCTCTTTCTAATTGTGTAGCTTGTCCTCACTTTCGTTGTCCAGATGTTTAAATTTTTAAAGTACTTCATTTTTTCAATCTTTGGTTTATGATTATTGAAGAAATCTGTCCCTGAGCTCATAATGTGTCATTCTGTATTTTTTCTAAAAGTTTTGTTTTTCCATATGTTTATGCTTTTGACCTTCCCCCCATGTAAATAATCAAACCATTTTTCCAATGGTCCAGTTCATTCTCCTGTTGGTTTATAGTGCTGCTTCTGTCTTAAGCACTTCTCAGTATACATAGGTGTTCTATTAGTTGCTTGTTGTGGCTGCAACAAATAGCAATTCAGTAACTTAAAACAATACACATGTGTTATCTTATTCCTGGAAGTCGGAGGTCTAACAGGGGTCAGCAGACCTCCATTTGTTCTTCGGGAACCCAGGAAGAATCGTCTTGCCTTTTCTAGCTTAAAGAGACCTCCTGCATTCCTTGATACTTGTTTTGCCTTCTGGCAGTGGTCAGTTACTTTCACCTCTCTTCCCTTCACATCTTCTCTCACTTTGACCTTTTAAGGACCCTGGTAATACACTGTACTGGCAGACTAATCCGTCCATTTCAAGATCATTAGTTTAATCACATCTATAAAATCCTTCCATATCAGATAACATAATTGACAAGTTCCAAAGATTAGGATGTGGACATCTTGGGAATTACATTTTCAGCCAACTACAGTTTTCTAGAAATTTCATTATTATTTAATTCGTTTATTTAAAGAATATTCATAATTCCTGCTTGGTAATTCTGTCTGAGTACAGACTTGGACAGTTTAATCTTGCTGTTTGTTGTGTCTACTAATTCTCACTAAAAGTTTGATAGTTTTTATGCATTATATAATTTTAGATTATAAGATCATCATCAAGTAATTATCTTTGACAGTTTTACATGGCCTTCATTAAAATCATATCCTAACAGAAAGCTTTAGTTATTGCTGTCAGCATGACACTACAGTTGTCACTGACAGAGAGCCACTTTTCATATTTCATTGACTGGTTTACAGTATCTTGGAATATGTAGTATTATCAAACCCCCCAACCTGTGTGAGGCTAACTAACCTACCAGATAAAAAATGTTTTATTTTCTCCCTCTGTTAGTAAGTAGGTTTGCTTTCTAGATTATCCTTGAAGTTTAGCCCCTTAAGAATCTGGATTATAACAAAAAAGAAAGGAAACAAATTTTATGTATACGGGGGGGTGGTAGGGTGGGTAGGGCTATGGGAAAAATGAGAATTAAGTTGTGTCTTATACTGGTACAAGTCCCCATTATGGAGTGCAATCATGATGCGTATATGTAATGTACCAATAAAGATTTCAATTAAAAAAAATTCAAAAAACAATCTGAGCATTATGAGAGATTATTTCCTTTTCTGCTTCTTGCCTTGTTTAGATCTTGAAGTCTCCTTCTTCCCACATGGGCATTAAAAACCAAGCATTTAAGATTACTGAGAAAGACCAATTCCTTAGGCCTTCTGATTCATTAACTCATACTTTACTTTTATGGCAAGTAGAATTCCCAATTTCCCATAGTTTTCTGTAGGTGACCTCTTCTTAACCCTTCTCTGTGGTGATTTCTGCTGAGTGTCTCATGCATCATATTTTGGGAATATTTGTGGTTTATTTAGTTATAAGGAGCTCATCTTAGTAGGATGTTTGACACTTTGCTTAGGGACACTTCTGATTTAATCCCATTCTAGATTTCAGTGTTGTATTACCAGTGATACCTGTTCTGCATCAAGATAATTGCTAATTTACCTCTGAGAGTCTTCATGATAGAGATAAATATAAATTATCAACATGTTTTATCTGGAATACCAAACACTAAACATAAAAACAGTTAATGTCCCCTCAAGCTTCAACCCAATCATTCTAATTCCCATGTTTTCAATCTCTTTCTAGGATGTGTGCCGTGTTTGGCGGAATCTATTGTCTTCGCCATTCTATCCAGTGCCTTGTAGTGGAGAAAGAATCCGGAAAGTAAGGATGATATAAATAACCTTCCTGTATTTATGCTCCCACATACAGGTGAAAAATGCTAAAGTCAATTTTAAAACAATGATTCTTGAAAAATCCTTGGTATTAATAACATATCAACCTTGATTAAAAGTAATTTGTGTTTAGGTCCTTCCGAACAAAGAGAGTGAGTTCAGAATATAGGGACTGAATTAATTTTCCTGCAGTGTGACTATACAATAGTTCCTGATCATCCAAGCTTGGAAGACAAATCATTTCAGCTGACCCAGGAGCGTGATGAGTGATGTTAGTTTTCCTTTTGGCCTTACCTCCTCTAATTGATTTTCGTCAGATGATAGCAAAGCCCTCTGTTACTGCATTTTAAAAAATGAAGCTCACCTAAAGACTCATCAGATTAATCTCTGCTGATAATGCATGTCACTCGACAAGAAAAGACTTTAATGAGTTTTTAGGTAGATTGTTATAATAAACTATGCCACCCTGTTGTCTGAGTATAAATTCTTTCATACCTGTGTCCAGACTGACTGGTTCACATTGAAATAAGAATTTATCTTCTTTTTAAGGCAAATATGAATACTTTATTTACCTGTATATTTTTATATTTCGATTATTTTTCTAGGATTTATTATGACTAACCTAAGCACTTGTCTAATTACATTAAGTAAGATGCTCTACAATTTCTAGGTTTTACATTGAAACTGAACTGGGTCAGCTGGATCAAGTTTTAGGGCCTAATTAAATTGTTTTTTTTCTTTCATGTTAAAATATATTCTTAAGTATCCCCTGACCTATATTTTTATATGACTATAAAATGTACAAGAATTTTTGAGGCAATAAAATACCTTAATATTTCAAAGTGCAATCTTAAATAGTATAAATTTTAAGCTTTTTGTGTGTCTTAAAATAATTGGGTATAGTCTTAAGTGGAATAATATAGGTATTAACTTCTCATAGACTGTGGTGCAGTAAATTTGTGTTTTGAGGTAAAACAACAACAAAAACCTCATCGCTAGAAACTTGTAGTACTTAATGAATATGTAGTACTTTAGTTAAAGCAAAATTGATATGATTTAAATGGCTTGTAAAATACCTTTAGCATTTTAGCAGAAAGCTTATACATATAGGAAACCTGATAATCTGCAGCAAAAAATACGTACATAAAGACTCAGGATTTTCGTATCGTGGCTTGTGAAGAAAGAGCGCTATGAAAGTTCTCAAAGGAGCAAAGGAGTAGTTACCCTTTTGATGCCCAGAGTTCTTTTGCCTTATGCATTTATTTTGAATCAGTAAAATATTGCTATGTCAGAAAGCTTGTTTGACTCGTAGATGCTTAAAAGAGTTTACCTTTTGGGGCCTCATACCATTCCTACATTTTATTCTCAGGGATGAGGACTTTGCATGGCTATGTTACTTTAAAAAAAAATGGTTATTTTAATACAATAATGTCATTAGTTAAACTAAAGGCTACGTTTACCTTACATATGACAGAGTTTTTAAGATTTATTCTGCATAGAAGAGCTCTTAAGATTTATGTAGATTTCAGTTGTACCAGGTGGCTGAAGGCTAAAGATCTAGAGACCAAAAGAACTGTCTGATTGGTGGTTTTCAGATGTTAATGTGCCTAAGGATTAGTAGATAAGTCCATAGAGAAGACAGTGCCTTCCCCTGAGAGGGTAAATTGTGCAATATATATACGTACAGCAGGAAATTTAGTTTTAAGGAGCACTACAAGTGAAATCTAATGTACATGCTCCATAGGTGACACTGGGAAGCCTTGATATAGAAGGTAGACTTAGCCAAGAGCACTCTTCCCGCATGCACTGGCTACTCTAGGTCTAGTTTATTCCAGTGCTTTATCCTCACGAACTTGCAAGACAGACTGGCAATCAAATACAGATTCTATGTAGCAGACAAACTGCTTCTCATTTGACATCCTGTATATCTTCATAGAAATAGTTCAGACATATCATTTGTCATTTATTAACACCCAACATGTGTGCTAAGGTTTGTTAGCCCTGGAATGATGAGAAGAGTTAGAGTTTTGTCACTACCATAAAGGACAGTGGGAAAGTTCTTTGCTCTGAAACAATTACTATAATTACAGCATGAGTTAGACAGACTGAGGTGATCTTGGAGTTCCGGGTGTGCCATGCTCTGGTTTATTTAAAGTTCATAAAAAGTGCTTAGCTTTTATTTAATATTTAGAAATAAATAATCTTGAGATACTTTATATGTCTTAATGTAAGCTATTGTCATGTTAGATGATCTTCTCTAGATCTGGTGGTGCATGTCTATAATCCCAGGACTTGGGAGGCTGACCCGGAAGATCACCACAGGTTCAAGGCTGAGCTGGCCTACATAGTGTGTTCAAGGCCAGCCTGAACTACATAATGAGACACTGTCTCAAAAAAAAAAGATAATCTTCATTTGCACTGAGAAATTGAAAGAAAAATTGGACAATCTATGTTTCTACTCTTATGAATAAAAATAAAGTAGCACAAAATCTATTTTGTGTTATTTATTATTATAGTAGTAGAATCCCATTTTTACCAATGAATATCATTGTCTTATCTATCTTGGTTTTTAAAGATACAAACATTTTACGTACTGCTTTTGTGAGTTTTGCACTGGAAATTTATTGTAAGATGTGAATAGTTCTATAGTAGAACAGTTTTTAAGACTTGACTTGCATTTATTATAATCCTGATTTCTGCTGTATTCTCACGATCTGAATTGCTTCAGTGATTTTTCAAGATTTTTTCTTATGAAACAAGCATTTACTTCAAATTGTTATTTTATACTTTCAGTAATAACTATCAGATTTGTATTAATTTTTCTCCTTTTTAAATAATCCATTCTACCATTCTAAAGCTCCTAGTAGATTCAGATTAGTTCAGGCTAATGTGTCTTTCCCAGGACTATTTTGTCATTCAATATCCAGTACTTGATAAAGATAACAATAACAGAGATTTTTCTTAAGACTTAAATATAAAGTAAAAAATAGTCTTTTGAGGATAATATTTTGAACTTTTAGTGTGGTATCCAACACATTTCTTCTTAAGGAGTCTAATATAATTTAGAAAACTATTTTATTTAGTATAATACTAAATAAAGCATCTGCAAATCTTTGCATTTGTCTCCTTATGGTTTTACTTCACTTCTCTTTGTCTGTGTTTCCATGTGGAACACTTGACATGCCTCCTCCCTTTAGTTAGGAGCTCATCATGCCTCTGGTCAGAGTACTGTTTATTTGCTGGTCCCACAGACTAGAACAGAATGCTCTGGTGGATCCCTACTCAGGCCCCCTAATGTTCTTATTTGATGAGTTCTCCGTATGTGAAGGCAGGACCTTAGTATTGTATCTCAAGATCCAGGCAAGGTTCCAGCACCATTATACTCAGTAACTTGTACTTAAATGAACAAATGGAGATTAAAGGCATAATTTACCCTTTTTTGTGCTTTATTTTCTACTTTACACTTGGAAAATCTGTAGAACCATAAATGATTACAGCATTGAATGTCTTGTGTTGATTACACATCAAAGTACTATCCAGACTTGGAGAGATTAAATAGGACATTGAGGAGGCACATGAGATAATTTATACAAAGTGTATAAACCAATACACACCTGTTTTATGCTAGATTGTATTTTTCATTTTGATTAAATTCATTTTTCCTGAGACCCACATCGCTGTGCTCTCCTCACTGTAGCACCCCTGGTCCTGCCTTATTAATCTGAGAGGATGTAGGCATGTATCAGTGATTCTTTTCTACATTCTAATACTAGACCTCTGTTAACTGTTTCTGGAATCACTGAATGCTACTGTTGAAGAGCTTCCTTTCCTTTGCAGCTGTGCCAACTAGGTAAAACTGTAAATTCAATTTGGGTATTTAGCAGTACAGTATGCAATATTTGAGTAAGGTAATAGGACCTTAGACCAAATATGTCTATAGCCAGTAGTGCTCATCTAATTATTTCAGCTACTATTCCATGTAGCCTTCAGCTGTTTCACTTACTTGATATCTTGCTATGCCACTTTTTTGGAACCATGTGTTCTGATATCAGGAAAAATTACTTTACCTGGATTTTTAGAAGTTAATAATGAGTAATGTCTCAGCTCAACAGTGGCCAGTTCTTGATATCATGTGTCATTCCTGAAGCTCCAAGTTTAGCACATTCCTTTCACAGAATGGTAATGACTGTAGTCTAGGATATGTCGCCTTTGCTAGACCCCATTCCCGTGAGGATAAAGATGTCAATAAAACATGGTCCCTCCTCTTTTGTATAGAAACTGCAGTGTAGAGTTCAGACTCTAAAGTCAGGTAGACTGGATTTGGATCCAGACTTTTTGACACCTAGTCGTGCGAACTCAAACAAACTGTCTGACATCTCTGTGTCCCACTATATGGAAAGTGAATCACTTGGCACTATCTACTTTATTTGTTTATTGGGACTATTAATGAATGTCGAAATCTCAGAAAACTCTTTGTTATGCACATCAGAACCTCAGTACATGTCAATAGCCATTGCTAATGTAATTGGGGACAGTGATGTCACATACAGAACGAACTGTTGTGAAGATCTTTGTGCTATGTTAAGGAGTTTGAACTATAATCAGTTATAGTTTTGAATGAGGTTAAATTCACTGCTTTTAATTTAGTATCTTTACAGTGATTTACAAGAACACTGTTATGGAAAGACACTCTTTACTTCCTAAATCAGAGGTTCTGCATCTTTTTTTTCCTGGTTTTTATACTGTTCCTTTGCAGAGAATCTGTGTAATCCATCCATTCAATCATCCATACAAGAACTACTGGTTAGCCTCTGTGTGCCAGACACTAGCAATAAAACAGAAAACAAAGCAACCAAGGATTTTGCTCGTGGAGCTTACAGCAATAGAGGGACTTTACAAAATAAACATATGAACAAGGTAATAGTGTACTGAGGTCAGCACAGTCTACAGATTCACTTCTCCTTCCCTCTTTAAAAAGCCTCAGTGAGTTTCTTTGACCTCAGAATAAAGTGTAAGACTTTACATGACATGCGAAAAGGGACTTGCTCTTGCCCGCCTCTCTAGATTCCCCTGTCCCAATTCAGTATCAGATTATACTTTCATGGGTCAGATTCCCATCCTTGAGGCCAATTCTCGGTACACATAGTAGCTTGGAGTAGGACAGGTTCATTTTCAATACGGATTCAGAGGCTACATTCCATGATCTCCCAGCTCCAAGGAAGAAACCTTAGGACAGAAGGGTGTGATCGAGCAGTGCCACTTAATTCTTGTCTGCTGGCAAACGGGACTTGAGAGCAAGGGCCAAAGGCCAAGGGCCAGGGACCAGAGAGGGCACACCTCTGTGACCTGCGCATACAGCCCCAAGTGTGCATCATTGATGACCTTGGCAACTCCTAAGCTTCCAAATTAACAGTGAAGCTTAACCATCGCATTCAACCATTTGTCAGCCTGACATCCAAACATATCTCCCTAAACCTTATTTAATCTCCAAATAAAGACAAATACAAGTTCTTAATTCTATTAAACATGATCAGACTACCCGCTGTACAACCAAAACCACAACAATGTCTCAGCCATTCCAGCATTACTGAAAAAAGTCATTCCAAAACTCAAGGTAAACAACTAAATGTGTAAATGAGGTCTAGAATGTATGATAGATATTGTGAAATAGTAAGAAAATAGTCAAAGTAAAGCGGGCGGGCGTAAGGGAAATAAAGAAGAGAAAGAAAAAGTTTGATGGTAGAAATAAAAAATGTAAAGAAAGCTTATGTGTATAGGAAGGTGAGAAGTGGTAGAGAGGGCAGTGGAGTGGGAAAAATGAGAATCAAGATATACCATGTACAGGTACAAACTTATCATGCTCAATGTGATCATAATGTATATCCAGAATATACCAATAAAGTCAGTAAGTGAAAAAGAATTGAATAGACACTTTAAAAATGCAAGTTATTTAATCCTATTAGATAATGGTAGATTGTAAACATTCCCAGTTCAAAAGGGAAGAATAGGAAGATAAAAAAATAGGAACAAAGCAAGATTTTTTAAAAACTTAGTACTAAATCCAATAGCTCCACATCTGGTATTTAGCATGTGGTAGTGAAATGTGAATTCCAAAGGGCTTGAGCAGCCCTGCCTCCATGGCTTTGCTGGTTGTACCCATATGCCCTGTCTTGGACTGACTCCCCTCACTAACCGTGGCCTTTCTCTTTCCTCAAATAATGTCCGACATTTCTTGGATGTCTTACTTGGTGGGGTCTCTACTCCACCTTTGAATTCATTCCCACAGCTTCATACATCTACTTCGCAGAGGCCCACTGTCTAGTTAGTCTCCCAGAGGTTGTACTGAAGTCTGAGTGAGAACCACCATGACACCAAAAGCCTTGCCTTCTGCATATCTCCAAAATGGTGTCACCTGAACAAGGCCAAGGCTTGCCACCGACGCAAGTAGTAGCCAGCTCTTCTTGAAGCACAGCTCACAAGTCCCTTGAGTGTATCTGTGGCTAAGTGTAGTAAAATATATCTTGAGATACCAGTCCCCCGGGGGCCCATGCTAAACACAGGGTATAAGGTCCCACTTCTCAAAGGAAAGTTTTAAGCATAGCATGGAAGTACACGACTATAATCCCTGCACTCTGAGAAGCTGAAGCAGGAAGATAAGATATTTATAGCCCAGCCTGGGCAACTCTGTGAGACCCTATCCCAGAGTGGGAGGTGTTGGCCCAGTGCAAAGTTCCTATGTTGAGTCCTCATTTTAAACACAGAGAAAAAAAGATTTACACACTGGCAGATTCCTGACATGCCCTCGAGGCATCTTCTTGTCCCTCTTCAAAGTATTTGGTTTCTTTTTAATGACACTAATCTCCTCAACTGCACATCCTTTGGCCACAACTTTATGTGTGTTTCCTTTTATAAACAAAAGTAAGTTTTTAAAATCATGCTGCTCTTCTCTTTGTTCCTAATTCTTACTATAAATTTGGCTAAATAGAGACAGCATCATCCATTTCACAGCTTCAGTGTTAGATTGCCTTGAAATTTCCTCTTTGAAAATCAGTTATTTCACTGCCCTTAACCTTTTCCTCCTACAGGGTCTCAGGGTGTGAGCAAAATGTACACAAAAATATTTTCCCAGAGTATAACATTCATGGCCCCTATCCAATGACCAATGGGAGTCCTTTTGCCAACTGAAACCCCCTGCCCAGGCCTTCACTGTAAGTATTCCTGTCATCATTCCCGTCCTCTAAGCTCTAACCCGAGTCACCCATCAAGCTTGTCATGCAGATTTCTAGGGTTTCTCTAAGCTGTATGTCCCAGGCCATTCCAAACTTCAACCCATTCCAGTGGCTTCTGCGTCACAACGTCAGGTAGAGTGACATCGTGGCCCAGTGCTATACCAGTTTTCTGTATGGGTCAGTTTTCTCCTCACTAGACCCAAACACTTTACACACACAGCTCAGGGGAGAAGTTTGTTTGGGCCATGGTTTCAGCCCATTATCCACTGTCCCTGAGGCAGAAACATCATAGCAGAAGAGTATGATGGAGCAAAGCTGCTAAGTTCATGGCTGCTGGAAAGCAGAGCAAGTGAAGCACACCAGTGAGGAAAAGGCCAGGGACAAAATACACTACCAGAGCCATGCCTTCGTCTACCAAGACACAGCCAGAAGTGTGCTTTACTAGTCCCTCTGTAGCTTCTGGCAAATCAAGATGACAATTAAGGGGCCAGGGATTTAGCTCAGTGGTTCTGGCACCTGCCTGGCAAGCGCAAGGTTCTGAGTTTGATCCCCGGTAACCACACACCACATTGGTGGGCGTGGTGGCTCACACCTGTCAGCCTAGCACTGGAGAGCAGAGGCAGGAAGATTGTCAGGGGTTCGAGGCCACCCTGAGCTATGTAGTGAGTTCAAGGCCAGCCTGATCTACAAAGCAAGACCCTGTATATATAATGATCACATTTATCATGGAGAATTTGGACTGCACAGGGGCAGTTTAACTGTCATAATACTGTGATCACGGGTCACTGAACCTGCCCCTCCATTCTTGTTTTAATTAATTTTATTTGTACAATTTAGGTATATATAATGATCACATTTATCATGGAGAATTTGGACTGCACATAATACATCTTCCTTCTTCTTTTTTTCCCCTCCCCTGTCTTCAACCCCTTTTCCTATCATTTACAGAACTTTGTTTTCATTTCATCCTTCTTTTCTCATTTTTTTGTTTCCTCTTTTTACTTTCCCCTTCCCTACTCACTAGTTCCCCTTTTCCTTTTGAAAAATTTCTTCCTATTTCACAATGTGTTAAACATTTTGGTCCTTATTTACACTGTCAGTTTTCTACACCAGAGAGATAAGTGATATTTACGTATGTGTTCTTAAGGTTTCTAGTTGCATCCATTCAGCTATAAATGTCTCATTTATCCTTCTTTACAGCTGAATATTAGCACTCCTTTATTTTAAAAAAAATCATCTTTTTCTTCCTCTTATCAGTTGGTGTGCATTTGGGTTGTTTCCAAGATTTAGCAACAACAACAAAAAATCACAGTGAAAAAACAACCTACAGAATGGGAAAAAAATGTAACCGAAGAACTAATATCAATAGAACATGTAAATAATTGAACACCCCCCAGATTTGAAGACCTAATCCAAAAATGGTTATTAGAAATGAATATGCACTTCTCAGATGAAGAAGTACAAACACTAAATAAATGTATGAAAAAATATTCATCATCGGTCTTTTGAGAAATGTAAATTAACGCCGAGATTCCATCTTACTCCGAAAAAGGGCTGCTATCAAGAAATCAACTAAGAGCAAATGCTGGTGAACTGTGGAGAAAAAGGAACCATTCTCCGTTGTTCGTGAGAATGTAGATTAGTGTACCATTGTGGAGATCAGTGTGGAGATTCCCCAAAAAACTAGGATTAGAAGTTCCACTGGATACAGCTATTCCCGTAGAGTATCTTCTCAAAAGAATTAAAACCATCACCCCACAGCAATATGTGTACACCCATGTTTATAGCATCCCAGTTTATAATAGCCTAATCTTGGGAACTACCCCTTCATTCTACACTGAGTTAGATACCTCTTCTTACCACTCTGTAATGCCATGTCCTTATTGCTTGTTACTGGACTTTGCTAATATTTTTAAATTGCCTGTAATTAAGTCTTTATTACTGAGAACTTCTTTAGGGCACGGCGTTTTTTTGTTTTGTTTTGTTTTTTGTTTTTTTTTCCTTTCCTCTTAGAATGGTGCTTGTCATGTGGTTTTTACACCATACACTTATGTTGGGCAAATGAGTTACCGGGTTCTTAGCAGTCCATTGTCTTATTAGACAAGTCTAAGGCAGTATTAGTGAAAATATAAAGAAGAAGCTAATTGCAAGAAATACTTGTGAAGTGGAATCAGCATTGAGTAACTATTCTCCAAGATGATTGTAAACTATGAACTATAAAGATGTACAAATAAAGTTAAAAATTTAAAATTTAAACATTGAGTAGCAGGTTAGTCAGGGACAGAGTTTGTGATGGGGAAACTTTACTGGTTGTGTCATTATCTAATGGAAGAATTTCAAGGGAGGGAAGTAAGTAAGTGGACATGATAAACAGATTGGGCTATGCTACTTTTCTTCAAAGGTGCAGTTAATAATACTGTATTGTTTACATGAAATTTACTTAAAATTGTTTACTTGAAATATCTTTACCTCCCTCCCACAAATGGTAATTATATGTGGTGATTGGATATATTAATTTACACTTCATAATATTTATCCATGTATATCTGTGTCAGATCATCACAGTGTTCTCCTCGAACATATATATAATTCTTACTTGTCAAGTAGACATTTCTTAAATGTATAGATAGGGTCTATCAAGAAAACAATAGTTAAAATATGGATGAGTTTGTTGAGAGCTCAGAAGAGAGAAAACTATAGATTTGAACTCATTTACCTATAAATGATTTAAAACTATTGGATGAAATTTCCACCCTCCCTGCAGAAAATGCATGTGTAGCATTCTGAGATGGCTTCATGAATGAGGTGACATTTGAGTAATGTGTCTGAGGAACCTCAAAGGGTATATTGAATAGAGAGCATTATTTTGTTTCCTTCAATGATTATGAATCTTCTAGTTTCTTTAGTTAATAATTTTCCTTTTAATTATGATTTTTGGCCTTCCTTACTTTATAATTTGTTGTCGCATTGTAAGGATTGAATGCCTGTTATAATGTTATTGTCTTCTGGGCCAACTATAAGATATCAAGTTTTGTCTCGCTAAGTGTTTTCTTCTTTTTTATTGACATTTTTTTATATTTGTACCATAATATCATTGAACTGAGAACCAAATAACTGTTGTGATTTGTTGCTTTAGAAAACTTAGCCCTTGAAGTGTTCTTTCTAGCTTCAGTGATTCTTATTATCAACTTGGTCATTGTGTCCCCATAACAGGAAACCCTTAACGTGTTCCTCCCCACTTTAGTGTTTATGTGGTTCAGTAAGGCTCTCAACTAAATTTTAAGTGTTATTAATCTTTAATGGCTTCCTTGGGTTTGTGTAGGAATGTGGGCAGGAGGGTATTTTAATGTCCTAGGCAACACTGTTTCATTTTACTGTTTTTCTTCACTTGAATGTCATCTAACTTTCATATTAATCAATTAAGTTCACATCAATATTCCTTCCTTCCCTGTTCTCCCAATTAAGCTGAATATGGCAGTAACTCAAATAATCTGAAGGGAAAACAAATCTTACCGCTTGCTTAAACATGTCTTGGTTCAAACAGCTTTGCTTATCGGTGATGGCGAACCTTTTAGAGCTTTTAGTGTTACAAACAGCTCACTGCAGCACACGTGCCGTGGGTTCACCACTGGCTTCAGCACTGCAGAGTAAGAGTGAGATTAACAGGTGAGTTGTGTTATCTTCATCTGTCAGACTGAGACTGAACATCTGTGACTGGCAGCCCCATCTCTGTGTAAATGCCCACCTGCTCTACACCAGGAGTTATTTATTTTTCTCCACCGAGCACAACAAAAAAGTGAAACAGTAGCAGAGGCATGCTTGCCAGTGATTCTTTCCTGGGATTTGGAAGTTTATCAGAATCTCCAGGGGTACTTAGCATTCGAGGAAGTCCCCCAGGTGTGATTCTGATTTGCTTCCTTCTCCCCCTCCTTTGAGAATCACTGCTTCATGAGAAGCTTCAACATAAAGAAGTGCATTTAACGCTGTGTTGTCCACCCATAGCTAAGTGCTTTAATTCCTGATCCCCAGACTACTTCTTGGATTGATCCTCATTAATTCTTAGACTCACTTCTGTAACCACAGTCTTCCTGTCACCGAAGGAGTAGCCACACTAAATTTACCTTATTAGTCTTTAGAAACATGCGATTTGCTGGACTCTAATTCTCCATTTTCCCACCTCAGCCTCTCATTTCTGGGATTATAGGCAGGCACCACCATGCCCACCTTCCTATCTGTTTACTTTTTCATGCATTTCACAGTAAATCACAGATATCAGTAAAATTCTCCCTAAGCACATCATCATGTAATTCACTAATCAGTATTTTTCCAGTGTTTTCCTTTTGGTATAAAATTTACAGTTACGAGTCCAGATCTTAATTACTCATTAGTTGAGTTTTAACAAATGATAAATCTGTATAAGCAAAGTCTTTGTCAAAATATAGAACATTTTACACTTCCCTTTCTTCTGCCCACATCATTCATTCTTGACTATTTATGGTCTCTCAGTTAAGGGTAAGAAAAGGACTAGTCAGTACTTAACAGGACAAAAGACATCAGTATATAATAATAGATCAGAAGGTTTCTCTTCTTTATGGCCTGAAGTATTTTGATCTTCAGATTGTTATGGATGTTCCAAAGCATAAGACTGAATGAGAAACTTTCTCAGGTATTAGAAATTTATTTTGGAAAATAAGCATAAATATATCTATTAAGTATTTTGTAAGACAAGAGCCACAATATAATGAAATATGAGGAGGTATCACAAGGAAAAGAAAGGTAGAAATGAGATAAGAAAAATTATTTTTATATTGCTAAATGTAACAAATGTTATATGTAAAAGGTATAAAATATATATGTGCATAGTAAATTTATTATGCATACATAATATCACTAGATATCATAGTCTGTCTTGAAAACAGTGCTATGCCATTTATTCCAGAATACCAGCAAAACAATCCGCCTTAGGAAGTACAAATTAAATTCCTATGACTTTTGGTCTTGAGTATTTGTTATTATGTTTTTAATGCATTTTACCAGGTAAATGTCAGGTATTGTGCTTATTTTTGAGCAATTGAACATACATTAATTTATACCAGCCTATTTTAAATATGAGTTTGAAATTATTTGTTTGCGTTTTATGCAGAGCAATATTTTTCTGGTAAAGTGATTCTGGTTCCAAAAGAAGAAGCTGTAACAAAAGTAAATTGATATTTCCATAATAAAAAGATGTAGCAAACAGTAATTTGCATATAGTTCTTGAAATATTACATACTGGCTTTGAAGTCCATTTCAAGGATGTCACCCTTAGTCCATTAGTTTGGATAATGAGCCCTATAAAGTACATTTATAACTTGTGGCACTGCAAGGAGATAGATTCTAATTTCCATCCTTTTATCTAGACACATTGAAAGAAGGTCAATGGAGGGTTCTATATGATTCATTGTCTCAACACGTATCAGATGACAGAGACCTGATAATGTTCATGCATTAAGTGTTTTCCTTATTTAGAAACAGCACTTGAAAGAAATCTTTCTATGATCATTCTTTGAAGTAGAGTGGAAACAGATATTAAAAGAAGCTCTATCCCTTTCTTTCCCACTTAAAACATCAAATACATGACTAGACAGCTGTTCTTCAACAAAAAAGAAACCAACATTTAACACAAAAATGAAAAGCCTTTAGTGGCTTTTATAGGCTGTGAATGATGTAACAAGATATTTACTCACTTTACTCTCCCTCTTCTCTTAGAACTGTTACAGGAGAAAGAGAGAAAAGGCATATTTATGCCTAGGCATAAGAAAAACTTTTAATTATACTGATAATTATGTTTCCTAACTTTTATTTATTAATGACAATCAAAATGAATACTAACTTGTAGCCTGTATTCATGCTGTAGTTTTTAAAATGTCAAAACAGCAGCAATAACATATATTTTGTAGTGAGCATCAGTTTTCTATCAGGAAATGTAAAATTGTTTGCAGTGTTTGAATCTTTACAGGTATTTGATTCAAAGTTAGTAGCTGAGTTTGTTCACTTTCTCAATTATTCAGTCATTATTGTGAACTTTTTTTTTCTTTTTCTTTTTTCTTTTTTGCTGTGCTTATCTTTGTAGATGTAAAGCAGTCGTAGATCAGTTTGGTCAGAGAATAAACTCTAAGCATTTCCTTGTGGAAGACAGTTACTTTTCTGAGAACACGTGCTCACATGTGCAATACAGGTAAGACACCTCCATCTACCAGCCAGGAAAGGTGAAATGGCACTGTATTGACATTTCTCTGTGATCACGTCTTCATGCAAAGGTATGCCAAACCAAAGATACACTCAGTATCTACCGCTCTTCTCTTGTGAATCCAATTGAAGTGAAGCCTGGTATAACTCCACATGTTCTGACATCAGCTGGGGTCTGTCTGTCGATCATATCCTTTGTGAGCCAAGAGAAGATTAAAGCACAGCTGCACTTGGTCTCTGAAGGGGTCACTTTTATCCTGAGTTAAGTCTTTGAAACATGCCTTCTAGTGCTTATATAACTAAATGAGATTTTTTTTCTATGTGTTCTGAATCACTGTTTTATTCTTATGCATTACAGGCAGATCTCCAGGGCAATCCTAATTACAGACAGATCTGTACTAAAATCAGATTCAGATCAACAGGTAAATTCAGTCCTATATTTTTTAAATAAATTTTTTTTGTTAAGATGGAAAAAACAGTGCGCTACTATGCACAGGGAACTGATTGCTGCTGTCAAGCTAATTAACATACCTTTTCTTCAGATAGTAACTTTTTGTGGTCAGAATCTTATCTTATAGTCCATTATTAGCAAATTTAAAGTATACATTATAGTATTATTTACTGTAGCACTCATGCTGTATGTTAAATCTCTAAAACTTGCTCTTCCTGTTTACCTAAAAATTTTTGTGTTCTTTGACCAACTCTTCCATTTCCCCCACTCCCCAAACCCCGACAGCCAGCATTCTATTCTACTTTTATGAATCTGACTTTTTTTACATTCTACATGTTAGTAAGATCGTCTAGTGTGTGTGCCTGGCTAATTTCACTTAACAAAATGTCCTCTATGTTCATTTATGTTGTCTTTCCTTCTTTTGAGGAATGCATAATACTCCATTTATTATTCCATATATATATACACATCTTCTATTTTTATTCATTAATCACAATACACTTAGGTTGTTTCCTTATATTGGCTGTCAGGAACAGTATTGTGAGGATGATGAGTGCACACATATTTTCTTTTTTTTCTTAGGTTTTTTGAGACAGGGTCTCGCTTTGTAGTTCAGGCTGGCCCTGAGCTCAGCCTCCAACTCACGTCACAGCAATCCTCCTGCCTCTGCCTCCCAAGTGCTGGGATTACAGGCGTGAGCCACCACGCCAGGCACTGTGGTATGTGGTATGATTGCTGCTGGGCGTGTGTCTCCACGCCCAGTATTGTATGTGGTTACAGGGGATCGAACCCAGGGCCTTGTGCTTGCATGACAAGTGCTGGAACCGCTGAGCTAAATCCCTGGCCCCACACATATTTTCTTGAGATACAGATTTCATTTCCTTTGGAAATATACTCCAAAACAGCTTTGCTAGATAATGCTTACTTATGCATTTGAATTTCTTGTGGAAACTTCCTACTGTTTTCTGTAGTACAGTACCATTGTACATTCCCACCAACATTGTGCAAGCGTTCACATTTATGCACATCCTTACTAACACTTGATATGTCTGCTTTTGATGACAGTTGATTTGCAGGTATAAAGTAATATCTGACAATCTAGTATTTTTAATAACATTGTTACTTAGTTTACACAGCAGTATGTATAAATTAATATTGTTTAAGTAAAATGTGCTTTTACAGTACATTTTAAAAATATATAATGCTAATAATATAATAGCTTTGGTTTCCTAATAGATTTCTTTCCAGCAGAATAAATAATTGAATCTTGTTTAATAGGTGTATTCTATGAAAATTAAACTAAATCCTTGTTTTGATCATTGTTTTTGTGAAGTTGAAAATCTAGTGTTATGGGAAGAAAAGGAGAAACCCCGAAGAATACATTTGAACATCTCAGAACACAAGGCCTTGTAGTAGGCAACTCCCTAGCAATCCCAGAAAGCCATTAGGCCTGCTACGGCTTCACTTCCACACACAATCCCTGTTACTCCAGGGCCACCTCACCCACAGTTCCATCAGAGCACCTTTCTGCCTGTCAATTTTTATCAGTCCAAGCATCTGAGTTTCAGGAGTTCTTTCTTTTTCTATGTTTTACACTGACTCAGTTTACTCAGGTGTGACTTTCAGTTCTACACACTATTGCTAAAAATAGGCATCGAGGGTTCCTTAAATTAGAAACTCCCTATTATATAAAACAAATGTATGACTGCATAAAGTTAAGTGTCCAAATTTTTATTGGCAATAACTGAACACTGCATAAAAAGAGAGCATCAGTTGTGTATTATACACGCAAGCATAAATACTCCTTTCATTTAATCATTCGTTAAACAAGAGTCTTTGACCTGTCAACCAGTGTGCTAGATCCTGAGAAGACAGCGGTACCTACCCACAGTGGCATCCTGCCTTCAAAGAGCGGGCAGTCTGGAAGTAGTGAGGTGATGCTGAGTAACTTGGGAGTGGATCAGATAGTGACAGGAAGGCAAGAAAATGAAGAGAGCAAATAAGGACGACCCTCGGAAGAAGCTAAGCTGTAAGGAGTAAGAGAAAGGGGAATCATTGATGGAGCCAGAGTCCAGGCAAAAGTTGGGGAGGGTGAGATTGAGAGAACAGGTAAAAAAGTTACCCAACGATGAGATGTGAATCACGTTGAAACAAGAAGGCAAGTGCAGGACCCTTTATAGGTCCGAGATTCTCATCTTAAGGGTCCCCTTCTTTAAACTACACAATAAAGTTATCACCCAAGAATGAGGGAGTGCACAGGTGGGTTAGAGCTGGAGGAATGTATAAAATAGTCACCGCAGGACATTGGACAATGACCTCTCTCCTGCTCGTATCACGGAGTCAAGCTAATGATCAAGTGTGAACATCATGGATCTGGGAAACTGTTAATCTGCTCCCACTCTTGCTGCCCTGATGTTCTTTTATCCAACCTGGTAAGAGACTCACAAGCCCCATCCCCTCTGTTTCTTCCCAACTGATAGTCTCCCCTCTGCCTCCTTCCTTTGCCCTACTTACCATCTGAACTACCCTTTGTCCCACACCTTCAGTCTCCATGCCGTATGTTTCCATATCTTTTGACCATAACCACAGAGGGGTTTCCTGTCCCTGGATCATAATCTGCACCTAGGTCATGGATTGACTGCCTGATAGAACCACATTACTGCAGAGTTGTGAGTGCCAACCTCATTCAGCCGCCTGAGCACCTGCTACCAGTCAACTCTTTCACTGGCCTCAACTGCTGCTTATTTTCCATGCTGTGACTGGTCTCTGGCTTCACTATTTATTCATTCTGCTCTTCTCCTGTTTGTCTTCCTTCCCCCTCAGTGGGAGGGACTCAGGCTACGCACCATGGACAGCAGCCCTTCACACCCAGCACTGCTATCTGTACCCACCAGGGCCACCCGCCTTCACACGTGCCCTTGGCCCATGAATGCACACACCCGCACGCACACACCACCCTTTATTTCCTTCTCTTTGTCATACTTTGACTCATTTACCAGTGTGTCACACACACAAGCCGCTTTCATTCTGAAAATTTTTAAAAAGCAACGTTTCTTTTCTTGGCTCTGGCCTATCTAACTGGGAGCCCTCTGTCCTCTCCCTTATCAGCAGTTTCATGACACTATCTGCATTGCTGCCTTCAGTCACTCATCTCCATTTGTTTCTAAACAACATGGACCTGACTCACTACCCTTCCATTTCCACCACAATTTCTCTTGTTCACTTCATTAATTATGTCCTAACAGTCAGGGTCAGGAACATTTTTTTCACTCTTATCTACTAGGACTTTTCGGGTACATTTGACCAATGTTATTCTTCACTTTCTGTTCCACCCTCGGGCTTCATGACATTGTACTTTCCTGGTCCTCTCATGACTCTGACTGTCCTCTCTCTGCTTCCTTTTTGTACTCTTCTTCCTCCATCGCAGTCTTTTAGTATCATGGCTCCTCGGGATTCCCTTGTATCCCACAGTGTTATCTTGCTCTCTGCACATTCTCTAGGTCACTGTGCTTCTCATGGCTTGAACTGTGCACAAATGGCGCGCAGGCACTTGCACGTGGATCACAGGAGAGTCCGGCCCAGGGACCAGACTTCCTGTTTGCCTTCTGCCAAGTGGACACAGAGTGAGCTCAGCATTCCCCCTCAGAACTGCAACAGCGCTGATACCCTTCTAGCAACAACTTTCTTCCCCTCTCTGACATCCCAGCAGCCTTCAGTTCCTGCGAGTGTAACTTTCTAAGAGTTGGTTTTAGGAACTTTTCTTTTTTAGCAATCTTACTGTCAGTGTCCCGGTTAGAGAGCTTATCACCTCTGCCTTTTAGCTGGTCATCCTTCCTCTCATCTTGTCTCTTAAATCCATTTGCCACAGAACCATCACAGTTTCTTTTTTCCCCCTTGACAGGAAATAAAAGGCTTAGAGAAAAGAAACAGTAAGTGGAAGTTAAGGTAAATTGTGTGAAAATGGTAATAGAGGACTGAGGGAATTCTTTTAATGTCTTTTATTAACTGAGATTTGAGACAGTCAGCTTCTCAGAGTTTAGTGACAGAGGTACTGTGGTAGTAATTTATTGATTGTATATTAATAAAATGTGATAGTTACAGGAACAAAAACAACTCTTACATGTTGAAAGTCACAATTTTCCAACTCTGATCATATTTTTAATCAGAGACTTAGTCGCTTCTTTCTCTTTAATGCTAAAGTGAATTTCCTCTCATAAACACCAGGAAAGGAATTTAAGAGGAGCATGAAGAACTCAGTCTTTGAGATATCTTGAGCCCAAAATATACATCAAGTACAATAGCCATGATTATCAAACAATTTCTGTCTCTAGAATTTCTTGTAGATGTTTCCTCTGTGGTCTGTCAGTACTACATTCTAAGTCAAAATATAAGTGTAGCACTTGCAAGGAAAAGTGCCATTTGGTCTTTGTCTTTTGGCAAGCATTCCCTCCATTAGAGAACATAACTTCCCCACATTG
Organism: Petromus typicus; assembly: GCA_004026965.1. NCBI lineage: Eukaryota > Metazoa > Chordata > Mammalia > Rodentia > Petromuridae > Petromus > Petromus typicus. The sequence continues at coordinate 79,213 of PVIR01003273.1, forward strand.
CAGATTAGACTGAGGATTAATACTGAAACCATAGCACTACAGAGAAACACTTTTATCACAGCAGTAGTGGCTAGGAAAGTAGACTTCATGTCATGACATAATATGTTGTAATAAGTTTTCACATCACTTTTGATTCTGAATTTCTAGTTTTATTGATAGTTAAATATCAAATATTCATTGTGCAATGTTTCAATACATATTTACTTTGTACATTTTAGTATTTGGGTGATTGGTGACATCTTTAATTTTTAAACAGTTTTACTTAACTTTTTTCTGGTTTTCAGATTTCCATTTTGACGGTGCCTGGCGAGGAGCCAGAAGCCCTGGCTGTCCGAGTCATTGAGTTATCTTCTTCCACAATGACGTGCATGAAAGGCACCTGTGAGTAGAGTGGAGCTGTGTTGCTTGTCTCTCGTGTTCGCTTAGCGAGTGAGGGAGATAGTTATTGTAATTGCACAGTTGTGTTTAAAGAGATTTTCTCATTTGCTTATAATTCATAGTACTTATTCAGATAGTATATGACCACACTGTATGTTATTTCACATCTTCCTGTTGCCTCAAAACATTACTATGCAGGTTTTATCTTCATATACTTTTCTAGTTCTGAAATGAAATCATTTCTATATAACTTCATGATTCATTCTGTAATTTTTCCTGTTATTAGAAACTTAATTTCACAAAATTTATCTTTCCTGTTCAGTTTTTTTTTTTTTTCATCTTTAAAAGCTACTATAGCAAAATATAGGTAATTTGTAAGCAACAGTAGATTATTTGTATGGTTCTGGAGATGAGGAAGTCCAGGATCATGGTAAAAGTAGATTCTGTCTGGTGAGGACTCCATTCCTTATAGTTGTTCCTTCCATGTTTCCTTAAATGGTAGAAGGAACAGACATGCTCCTTAGGATCCCCATTTTTTTTAACAATTATTTATTTCTGATTAAGCAAGTTTATTTCCTAGCATATAAAAGCAAAACTTATCTGTATTAATGGGTTATAGTGATGTTTTGATGTATGTGTATGTTTTGTAATGTTTATATCAGGTGAAAATCTGTCTCCTCAAAAATTTACTATTTCAATGTAGTAAAATCTTTCAAAATTTTTTTCTTCTAACTTTTAAAAATATATGGTACATAATTTTTACCTGTTCTCAGCCTATTGTGTAGTAGCTTGCCAGTACTCACTCTTATCTAACTGTAACTAAATATCAACCCTTCCTCATCTCTCCCTCATTCCTACCCTGCCCAGACATATAATCATTATAATCTCAATTTTTTTGATGTCAACTTTTTTAGATCCACAAATGACTGAGATCATGTAGTACATACCTCTCTGTGCCTGGCTTATTTTACTTAGTCTGATGCCCATGTTGTAGCAAATGACTGTAGTCTATTCTGTTTTGTTAGTATTTCATTGCGTGCATGTAACATTTTTCTTTTTTAAATTTACTTATCAGTTGATGGGCACTTAGGGTCCAGTTTCTTATCCATTATGTGTAGTTGCACAAGAACAATGGAGGTGCAGATATCTCTTCAACCTACTGTTTCCTTTTGTCATTTACCCAGTGGTGGGATTGCTGGATCATACATTATTTGTGTTTTTAATTTTTTTGGAATTTTTACATTGTTTTCCACAGTAACTCTAATAATTTCTGTTTGCACTAATAGTTTGTAATAATTCCTTTCTCCCTATCATTACTAGCATCTGCTGTTGCTCTATTGATTTTTGTTTGTTTGTTTGTTTATTTTGTGCTTTTGCTTTTTTAATAATATGTTGGTTGGTTAGTTGATTGACTACTTATGGTGTTATGGACTTTCTGGGGTTCTGAATATCAAACCCTTGACAGAAGTGTAATTTGTAAACATTTTCTTCCATTCTTTGGAGTGATCTCATCATTCTGTTGATTGTATCTTTTGCTATGTAGAGTCTTTTTAGTTTTATATAATTTCATTTGTCTTGTTTTTGCTTTTGTTACCTGTGTATCTGGAGTTTTGTCCAAAAAAACCTTGTCAAGTTCAGTACCCTAAGACATCTCTTCCTTATTTTCTTCCAAAAGTTTCATAATGTCATTTGTTATATTTAAAGATTGAATCCATTTTGAGTTTGAAGTTTCTAGTTTTATTTTTCTGCCTAGTGGGTAGCGCTTTTTCCCACTATCATTTATTGAAAAGACTGTCCATCCTCTAATGTGTGCTTTTAGCATATTTATCAAAAATCATTAACATGCTTGTAGAAAATCCATAGATGTTTGGGATTACTTCTAGGCTCTCTGTTCTGTTCCTTTGATCTCTGTGATTTTTATTCCACCACCATACTTTGTTAATTACTATAGCCTTATTGTATGTTTTGAAATCAGGTGCTGTAATGCCTCTTGTTTTGCTTGGTTTTTACTCAAACAGTGGCTTCAACTATTTCAAGATTGTTTATGGTTCCATGCACATTTTAGCATTTTGTCTAGTTCCAGGACTTGATATTTTGATAAGGATCATAGTGGATCTATGTATTGCTTTGTGTACTATTGTGGTTTGTTTCTGAATGCACCCCACCCCATGCCTCGTGCGCTCATAGCTGGGGCTTTGAATCATGGATGTGTGATACTAATCACTGGACTAGTCCATTGCCATGTTTATAGCTGGGTGAGATGTTGGAAGGTGAAGCCTGGTGGGAAGAGGTAATAAGTCACTGTGGCTGTAACCCGAAGGGTGTGGTGCCCTTCTTGTCCCTTGATGCCACTGTGCTTCCTTCCTGCCTTATATGAGCAGTTCTCTGCCGTGCCATCCTATGGTGAAGCCAGCCAACTCTAGACTGAAAGCTCTACAAATTGTGAGCCAAAATAAACCTTTTCTTTCTTGAAGCTATGGAACTTAGGTACTATGTTTCAACAAAGAGAAAGTATCTAAAACAGGTACTATGATGTAGGAGTTATTCATTATTTCAATCCTTTTATTGATTTTATTGGTACATTTTATTATACATTATAATCATAATCAACATTGAGAATTTGTACCAGTACATGACACGACTTACTTTTCATTTTTTCCGATGAACATAATATGTCTTTATCTTTTAGTGTCTTCTTCAGTATCTTTTATCAGTCCGATATAATTTCCATTGTAGAGATCTTTACCTCTTGATTAAATGTATTCCTAGGCATTTGTTTTCTGTAGCTATTATAAATGACATTACTTCCTGGATTTCAGTTACAGATCATTTGCTATTGGAATGTAGCAATATAACTCATTTTTGTATATTGATGTTTATGTTTTGCAATGTGGCCGAGTTCATTTATTCCAATAAATTTTGTGTGTGTATTGGGAGTATCTGTATATGTGATCCTTTTGTATACAAATAATGAAAGTTTGACTTTCTCTTTTCCAGTTTTTATAAGCTTTATTTCTTTTCCCCCCAGATTGTTCTGGATAGCATTTCTAAAACTGTGTTATATGAGGAGTGAAATTGAGCATCTTTGTCTTGTTCCAGACATTAGAAACATTACAATTTTCCCTTTCAGTATACTGTTAACTGTAGGGTTATTATAAATGGCCTTTATATATTGACATTCATTCCGTCTATACTTAATTTGTCCAGTGTTTTTATAATGAAAAAAATGTTTAATTTTATCAGCCATGTTCCTTACATTTATTGAAATGGTCATAATTTGTCCCTCAATCTGTAGATGTGCTGTGTCACATTTAATTACTTGTGTATGTAAAACTATCTTTGTTTCCTTGGAATTAATCTCCATTAGTCATTGTGTATAACAGTCTTATGACAATCTTTTTTTGATGAGCTGTTGGATTCCATTTACAAGTATTTTGTTGAAGATTTGTACATTAATGTTCAACAAAGTTACTGGCCTGTTGTTTGCTTGTTTTCTTTCTTTCTTTTTTTTTTTTTTTCTTTTGTATTAAGGTAATGCTGACAGCGCATTCCAAATGTGTTTGAAAGAATTTTTATTGGCTAAAATTTTTAGACTTATTTTGTATTTTAAAGGATTAATATATTGTGTGTATATTTATCTATCTTTATGCATGCAAATATATGTCCATTTTTAAGGGTATCAGTATACACGAAACAAATTTCAAAGAGTTCATACCAACATAGTTGGAGCAGTGGTCTTCTTCAAATGCTTGGAATATAAATAAATTTTGTTAGATTTTTCTGTTTGTTTGCTTTGATTTTCTGATTTCTTTTATGGTATAAATTTTAAAAAGGCATTTAGGCCACAAATATAAAGGATAATATCAATTATTTATGTCATAGTGTATTCATAATTAGGGCATCTACCCTAAGTGTCTTACTGCTATGTTGATTTTGTATAATTGAATCCCCCATTTTGTGTGTTTACTTCTAGGCTGTGATGACACAGATATCCTATGTGATCATTAAATTGACCATTTTACTTCATTTTAGTTAAATCTTCCTGCCCCAATGAATATCTCCTGAAATTTAAAACTTTTCCTATTTGCCTGCACCATACTAATCACTGATTTATCCTAAGAAATTTATCTTTGAATTCTTTTGTGTCACATAGATTCTGTTCCTGCTTAATGTATTGATTTCTATATATTCTCCCACTTCCAAACATTTTCTTCTGCTCAGCTAACTTCAGTGAGAAAAGACAGTCCATTCCTCTTGTGGTGTATCGTGATACGTAGCATGCAGTAGTACTGTGACCTTCACATTTTCTTTGATGAGCAGTATCAAAGCTATTTTAAATATTGCACATATATTTTCTTAGAATTTTGACATTGATCATGTCCCAATACATTCTCTAAGGGAAACAGTAATATATATATATATTTGACATCCATGTATCTATCTTAATAACTTTCTTATATTAGTCATATGTGCTCACAGAGTCACTTTAAAGGGACCAAAGAACTTCCTTCATATTGTTATATTCAGAGTGCAAAGATGTGTGGCAGAAAATGGGGAGGCGCATCTCTGCCCTGACCCAATACAGGCGATCACCACTGTTGGAATGTATTCCCTGGCAGTATCTTTAAAAATAGTTTTAATGAGGCAAAGTTTTATCTAATCACAGACACTATGTTCTTTAGGCCCACAATGAATATAACTAAATTGGAACATACCAAGGTCCCATAACAAAGGCCATCTGGTTATGTTTATTCTTAAAATATTATAGTAATAATAAATATCATTAAGAATTTTTGGAGGAACCATGTAATGAACTAAATACTTTCCATACATTATTCTATACAATTTTAATTTTTATGAACTAAGTACTATTAGCTCCATTGTTTAGATTAGCAAACTAAATTTAAGTGAATTTAATTAGATTATCTTAAAATCATACACCTCAGTGCCACAACTTGGATTCAAACATAATTTCTTCTGAACAGCCCACCTCTGTGCTGAGCCTGAAAATTAAATGATAATAATAATAAAAATAATAATGCTGTTCACATATATTTTTCTACTCATAAGTAATGAACACCATCCCAGCCCTAGAATCATAGGCTGTTTCTCATCATATAATACAAAAATTCTGTGATGCTAGTTATTAAAAAAATTGTGGATTTTAATAAGTTTGGGTTATTACAAAGATTCAGTATTTATAATATATTTAACATAATACCTGACAGAGAGCATCCATATGATAAATAGCAGCTGCTATTTGTAACAGAAATTATAAGAATAGCTCACAAATGTACCAAACCATGGATACTGCATACAGCAAAATATTGTTCATTGTACTATTACCGTGTTTTCTCTCGCCTTGTGCATTTGCACATCCTTTTCCCTTTGACCTAGAGTGACCTTGTCAGTGCATCAACACTTCTTCGTTATTCTAGTCTTAATTCAAGCGCTAGCTTTGCAATCCATTTCCCTGGTTCACTCATCTTTTTACATTTTATCACTACATATTTATAATATATACTGATTTCATTCATCACAGGGAGTTGGTACATGTACATATGCAGATAGACTTTTGTTCCTCTGTTTATCCAGTACTTGCCTATGGGCTAATAATTTATTGTATTTTAATAATAATGATAAACAACAGGTATCAAGTACTAACTTTATATACACATGGGTTAGCTCAACTTATTCCTCACAATGGCTCTGAGATAGCTCCCATTTTTTCTATAATTCGTACTGGAAAACAGAGGCAAAGAAAAAATAAATTAAGTTCTCCAAGATAACAGAAGGAAAAGCAGAATTTGGTTCCAAAGCCTACATTTTACACCACCCTGTACTCCTCCTCAGATCAGTCATATCCTGAATGTAATATATTTCTTGTCTAAAAGTGAGCAGCAGGACCATGACTTACCAATTCTAGCTGTAGACTTTAAGTAAGTACAGTTTGCTTAGCACTGTGGAAAAATGAAAATAAACTGCATATAGTCTTTTTTCTTGAGTTTGTTCATAAGGATGAACAGTTTTACTTATTATTTAACAAATGGTAGTTGTGTATAATTATGTGGTGCTACATAGTATTTTGAACATATTTACTCAGAATTGCTTTAAAAAAAAGTAGATTTGATATATTTTTGTCGCAAAAAGAAAGGTAGTCTCAATGATGAAGATATATTAATTGGTTTGATTTTAATCACTCCACACCGTAAACATGTCAGCCTTTTTCTTTTCCATTGTATAACAGTTTCTTAAATAAAAGGGTCAAGATCTGTTTTCTTCTAAAGCCTCCAACTCTAATTTTGTCCTTGTTTCTTCTGTGATAAAACTGTCTCATGATCTTTACTGTCCCATAATCAATTTATCACTACAGAACCAGCAGTTTAGATAAACAGACTGGCTTTGATTTTTTTTCAGTCTCTTAGTCTCAACAAAAAGCTTATAGCAAGAAGATTGCCTGAAAGATAAGCTTTAATTCATTATTTATACTTTGCTTTGTCCCAGAGAAAAAGAAAAGTTCACGATCAATCATTTCTGCATCTTCATGTATTTGCTCTATAATACATTATTTAGCAAGTCTTACAGGATAGGTATGATCCTACACAGCTGATGTTTGATGTAATGTATAACAAGATTTAAGAATGATACTGAAATAGAAACTGACATTCTTACCACCCACTTACTTTTATTAGTGTTTGGCTTTTTTCACTCCTCCTTTTCTTATGCTTGGGTGCTGTTCACAGACATTCAGGAACAATTTGTAACTTTGCCATTTAACTTGTTACATTTTTCTGCTGTTCCCCTAATTGAGAGTTGTAGATACGAGTTGTTCTGTGCTTGGCCCTGTCCGATAAAACAGACCTAGTCTGATAGAATCACAGAAGGATTTAAACTACCCTTTCCCATTCTCTAGATTTTCTTTTGCTTTCACTCTGAAAAAAGAAAAGAGAATATTACATGTGTTTATTTTCTGGATCCATACCTCCTTCAGTTTTCCCTTTTAAAATCCCTTGACCATGTACAAATGACATAGATTAAAATATTATACAGTCTTCTCTTGGCCAACTACTTCCAAACATCTTTTAAGTTTTGTCTTTTCTCTTGAAACTCTGAAATAAAATACAATGGGACATGCCCTTAAATTTACATGATTGTTTCCTCAGAGAATAAGTTAGAATCAGAATCTCATTATTTCAAGTCAAACACTGAAACTTCAAAGTGCTAAATGTGATTATTTGTGGTATGAGATCCTACCTTTTGAATCCACCTTACGGATCTCCCATATTTATACAGATTATTGATATTAAACTATGACTGTTCCTCCATTTTTTCATGGTATGTAGAAATCAAATAGTATATCAGGATTTAGGAAGAAAACATTCTAAAAGTGCAAATTTAGTATATTTTAAGTCACTAACTCTAACCAGAGATTTTACTCTAATTTATTTTCCTTATGAAAAATTACTCACCATTAGTAAACAAATACTTTTAGGATTCAGTACCTTTTGTAAGTGACGGGGATGCAATTATACCCAGCTAAATGGAACTAGTTATCTCCATTGCCGTGAACATTGAGGCTGAAATAATGAAATTTTGACCTGAACTCATTAACTCATTATTCTTTCTTTTTTGGAAGAATAACCCTCCAAATATTGGTAACCACTATAACCAGTGCAGACATACGAGAGTAAATCAGAATTGCTCAAAATATATACCTAAGTATATTATTCTGTAAATTGTCAATAATTGTATACATTTATAGAGTACAGTGTGATATTCTGCCCTGTGTATAAACTTCAGAATAATTTAATCAGGATAATTTAATTAATTTATAATTCATATCACTGACTTAAGTTTAGAGGTAAGAATATTAAAAATTATTCTGAAACATAGGATATGTATTATCTGTGGTCAGTGTAAGGAAAGTTTGTATCCTCTGATCATATCAGTGGCTCTCTTTATCTTTCTGACTGCTTCTAGCCATTGTTAACCATTTTTCTATTCTGTCAGATAGAGTTTTACACTTACCATACACAGGAGATGATAGATTATTGTCTTTCTATGCCTGCCTCAAGTTATTTACCTTAATGTCTTCTAGTTCCACCCAAGTTTTGGGGAATATCAGAACTGTCTTGTTTTTAAGGCTGTATAATATTCCATTGTGTAAAAATCACATGTTTTGTTTGTTTGCAGTGCCATGGTTGAGCCCAGGACCTCACACCTACAAGGCAGGCACTGATAGTCCCTCAGCTCTTCCCAGTGCCAACCACATTATCTTCATTCATTCATTCATTCATTCATCCATTGCAAGACACTTAGGTTATTTTATCCTGGCTGTGATGCCCAGTGTTGCAGTGAACATCCGAGTCTAGATGTCTCTTTGGCGTAGTGATTTCAATTCATTAGATATATATTCCCAAAAAGAGGGTTGCTGGATCATACAAGATTTCATTTGTATGTAAATCTGACCTAGTGTATTTTTTATCATAGCAATCTGATAAAATGTATTTGAAATCTTATGATTTCACAGGTAATTTTCCTACTTAAATAAATCTGAAAAAAGGGTGATATTTAATTTCATCACAGACCGTCTTCTCTTGGCTAATGATGGTTTTTTGTGTGTCAATCTAGACCCTTGACTTACAAACTTGATCATTTTCTGAGGGCTAGTTGTAAGTCACGTTGGTTGTAAGTGAATATAGCTGAGTTCTGAATGTTTAGTACACACTATCTGTAACAAGAGACAGATAAATCTTCTGTTCACCTAAGAAACCCACGCTGCATGTATGTCAGGCTGGTTGTAGCTTGAAGATCCACTATCATAATTTGTTGAATAATTCTCACAATTTGTTCAGTGTCTGTTTCAAAAATTTCCCCACTCTTGAATCAACACAAGTTTTATGTTCTTCCCATTGACCAGAGGGTAGACATTTGTGACCATTTACAGTATAATTGAGAGTTGACCTATACTATGGTATTTTGTAATGGATATTATTCAGTTACGATGTCACAGTCAGTAGAGTGTAATTGATAATATTATATGTATTAATTATACACTGAAAGTATATTATTATATACTTTATAATACACCCTTAATGTTCAGGCATTTTGCAATAAGATAGAATATATAATTCAGTATATTCTATTTTTCAACTTTAATTTTTCTTTTTACATCTCATACCTGTTACACTTTTTATTCTTCATGCTGCACCATTCATATTACACATCACATGCAGTGAAGAATGTGATTAAGACATAAAAATGCCTAATTCACATTTACTTGATAGGCTGTAACAACTTTTCATGAATGTTACTTTGTCTTAAATCTAGCTTTACTTAGAATTTCTATAACCATAATTATGTAAGTTATGAGAACAGTATATGTAAAAGGAATTTGCAAAACAAATAAACAGGTCAGTTAACAAGGGCAATTCATTCTGTTGAGATGCTATTTTGTATTAGAGCAAAATAGACTTGGCTCGAATCTTAGCTTTTATGTACTACTTCATCACCCTTAGGGAAGTTACTAACTCTCTATTCCCTAGCTTCCCTATCTGTAAAATACAGATAGTGATACTGTAAACCTCAATGTTGTCATCAGGATGAAATTCATATGTACAGGAACAAGGGAGGAGAGAGGGAGAAAAGAAGGAGGGGATAAGAAGCAAAGTGCAAACAGAAGGCAAAAATGGAAACAAGTCTTTGTACATAGGGAGGGGAGGAGCATGAAGGGAGATGAGATAAAAGAAAATAAAATGTATTACAAAAGAGAAGTACTAGGGCCTGGGATTTAGCTCAGTGGTTCTGGCGCATGTCTTGCAAGTGCAAGGACTGGGGTTCAATTCCCCAGTAACCACATACCATACTGGGAGTGGAGACTCACGCCCAGCAGCAATCGGTACCACATACCACAGTGCTGAGCATGATGGCTCACGGCTATAATCAATCCCAGCACTTGGGAGGCAGAGGCAGGAGGATTGCTGTGATGTGAGTTGGAGGCTAAGCTCAGGGCCAGCCTGAACTACAAAGCGAGACCCTGTCTCAAAAAAAAAAAAGTACTAAGTACTAACCAAATACTAGTTTTTACTTTAATCACTGGAGTTAGAGACAACAGAAGAAGTCATAAGTATGTGTTATAGAGTATCAGTGACATGTCTTAGTAGACTGAGACGGTCAGTGATTATCATCCATTTATTTCAGAATACATATACTGTTCTAAAAGCAGACTTCTGTGTAAGGGAAGCATGTAGGAGACATACATATCCAGCATAAATACAGAACTAAAATAACTCAATAATGTATGAAAAAGCTCCACAGATAATCCAATTTAAAAATGAGCAAATGATGAGTATGCACTCTCAAAAAACAGAGAAAAGTAGCATATGTTGAGTTATTTTTTATTTTGTTTATTTTTTTTACAATGCTGAGTGTCAAACTGAGAGCCTCCCACATACCAACTAAGTATTCTGCCACTTAGGTCCATTCTCAACTTGCAAAAGAAAAATTTCACATATCCAACAAGTTCATGAAAAAGTGTTCACCATCATTTCCTGGTAAGCACATACCATCTCATTCCAGTTAGAATGGTTGTCATCAAAAGGACAAAATAATAATGATAATGACAAATACTAACAAACCAAAAGAAAACCCATGACACGGTAGTGCACAACTGTAGTTCTAGTACTCTGGAGGCAGAGATTTGCTCAGATGGCCAGGAGTTCAAGGCCAGCCTAGACTACATAGTAAGTGCAGAAGTTATAAAGTGCAGTATAAAGTAAGACCATCTCAAAAACAAAAAACACTGATGAGGATATGGACAAAAGGGAACTCTTATGTACTGTTGGTAGAAATGTAAATCCCTGCAACTTCTTTCTCCTCTGTATATATCTTGATCCCCTTCCTATTTAACATCTATCTTTCTACTTGCTCTTAGATTTTCATTTTGCTTGTTATTTATAATTTTGGTTTCTAATATAAGGAAAACCATACTGTATTTTAAGAATGTGTGTCTGATTTATTTCTTTTAACATTGGTCTTACAGGGCATTATTTTCCTACAAATGACTCAAGTTTATCTTTCTTTCTGGCAGAATAGTACTCCATTTTATGTATATATCACATCTCTTTTATCCATTCATCTGTTTATGGACGTATGAATTATTTCTGGGATTTAGCTATGGTGAATTGTGCTGTTATAAATGTGGATGTGCATGTGTCACTGTAATATGATGTCTTTAATTCTTTCAGGAAGATACCTACAAGGGTAATAGCTGGGTGAAATGCAGTTTATAGTTTTATCTTTTTGAGAAACCTCTCTCTTTTTTTTTTTTTTTTTTTTTTTTTTTTTTT
>PVIR01003274.1:0-69041 GCA_004026965.1 Petromus typicus
AACCACATAACAATACTGGGTGTGGAGACCCACACCCAGCAGCAACCAGTACCACATACCACAGCGCTGGGCGTGGTGGCTCACGCCTGTAATCCCAGCACTCGGGAGGCAGAGGCAGGAGGATTGTGATGTGAGTTGGAGGCTGAGCTCAGGGCCAGCCTGAACCACAAAGCGAGACCCTGTCTCAAAAAAAAAAAAAGAAACTACATGTAGGCCCATTCTCTTCTCTTCACCAGGCTTTCCTTGGGGTTCACATCCAGGTTTTATGTTTCCATCAGCACTGTTCTTTGTACTAGAAATACACTGCTTCAATCATTTTTTGGACCTAAAATCAAAAACAAGACCCAACAGACTACTCTGCCACCACCACACCACCACTTGAACCCAGTTTACATAAATAGGCCGCTTTTCTTTTAAGCAGGTGAAAGTAGGAGGGAATATTCAAAGTCTCATTTTTGAAGTCTTCAAAAATCTTTACTGATCCCTGGCACAGGCATATTTCTTTGTGGGTACGTTTGGACCACTTTTATTCATGAATTAGGAAGCAAGGAAGGTTAAGTTAATACAACTGTTCAACTTCCAAAACAGACTAAATGTTACCTGCTGACAACAAAGTTCCAGGAGCTGGCAAGTTGCAACCACAGGCGGTGCTTCACTCTTCTCCGATGTCCATCCTCAGGTGCCTCGCAGTCATTTGTGTAGTTTCCCTTCCCAGGACCCCCGAAACTGCACAGCTCCCCGCTATTACCAACTTGTATTTGTTGAGCTTATTGATAAATTCAAAACTGATATGGAGCACAGCAATAAAAGCAGTATAAAGAAGGAGGAAGGTCACCACCTGCTGACTGGATTGTATCAGAGCCATGTACCTGTTTGACTTTTAAAGAATTCTAGCCAGTCGGAGGCAGGACTGTCACATTCTGCACTGGAGGCTTAGAGAGCTGAATGGACTAAAGAGCAGGCAATGAACACCACTTACTTAAGAAGTCTGGACTGAAATGACCCTTAAGATTTCTGCTGGTTTTATAGGTTTCTTCACTATTTCTCCCTCTCTCTCTTGTATCATTATCTTTCTGTTGCTCATTTTCTCTTAGCTGGAAAAACATTTTTTTGAGTTTGGAAAACAGGAAGATATGATCTTAGGCCAGGGATTGTTTTCCATTAGAAATACATTGAGTGAGTGTGTAGTATATTGAAGACACTTACTAGAAATGAATGAGTTACAAAAATAAATGAATATTGTGTGTGCCCTCAAGGAGTGTCAGTCTACAGGAAGAACTTAGATATGTGGCCAATTGCTCACCAAATATTAACTAAGTGCTTAACTAAGCACTGAGGATGCTCTAAACAACTTCAGGGAATGAAGACCGGGCATCATTACCATATAACTCATACTCTGGAGGGAGAAGAAGAAGAAAGAGCTACATAATGTGTCTGATATTACAGGACCAACTTAACGCTGTTCATCACATATTGATGGATCTCTGCTTGCAGTGTGCATGGTCTCCTTTGAGGTTACATCTGTGATTGCATGTTATGTCTTCGTACACATTTCTGTTTACGTCTTACAACATATCCATTCTTCATTTTACATAGCCTGTTATACTTTTGTCCATTTTTTGAGGGTGAAACCTTGGGATTCATTTCTGCTAAGACAGCCACACATAATTGTTTTCTAGTATGATATCATTACAATGTCTCCTTCAGAAGTATTTCTTGAGTTTTTCCAGACTTTGCCTTTCAGATTTGCCCACCCTTTGCTTCTAACTCTTGTTTTTTCTCTCATTGAGATGTTTTGAACTAAGTGTGTCAGACCTGGTACAGGTTGGATATAGTTCTCCATGTCTCACAAAGTTTCATATGTTGGAAGCGTGGTCCTGGAGTGGCAGCATTGACAGGTGGTATGAAAACTTTCAGGAGTGGAGCCCAATGAGAAGTCCTCAGGCCAACTGAAGGGGCTTCCCTTGGAAGGGATTAAGTAGTTCTTCTATGCCCTCTTGGTAATGCCCTCGAGAGGACTGTTCTGAAGGCTTGAGCCTAGTCCCACTCAGTCTGCTGACTGCCTGATCAATGTTCTCTCATACATTTCCTCCATTGCAATTCACCATGAGATGAGATGGGCAAAGGGTCCCTCACTGGAATATACACTATGCCACTTAGATTTTCAGCATCCAGAACTCTGAGCTAAATGATCCTCTTTGCTTTATAGTCAGCCATGCCCAATGGACTAATATGAGACCTATCCATATTTCCAGCCCAGACTTTGCATTAGACATTCAAAGCTTACAATACTGAGTCTGTTTTATCAATTCTGTACCTGAACAATTACCAGTGCTCAGCTCAGCCAACAGATGGGCAGTGCTCTCCGTCAATACACAATAGCTACTCCACACAGTGTTACACAACAGACTTCACCTCGACAAAGAAGGCTTCACCTCCTTTATTCTTCACTGTGTGCAGAGTTTCCCTCAGCTCTTCCCTGACCTCTATGAATGTGACACAAAGATGTAAAAGTTTCAAAAAATGAGTGGTACCAACTTCCTACAGTAGTTTGGGTGATCCACCAGTGCCCATCACATTATCTTATCTTATCCATATTCTCTTAGCTCCTTTTTGTCTCTTCCTCTTGAGTTACCAGAGATACATGGGATATATCACCTAGACTTAGACTCAGTAGAATGCGTGCAAGCAAAGCCCACAAGCATTAAGTTGTATGCCTTTTTTTTCCTAATAGTTGGCGATTCATCTCAAAGACACATCCTAATATGGCTAAGGGGTTGGAATGAGCTGTACTGCTCGTCAGCCTGTTCTGCCACCGCAAATCCCCTCCTGGGGCCTTTCTGTGGTACAAGTGTGCTCTGAATCTTTTCTGTTCCAGAAAAATCCACAGAAGCCATGAGTAAGGGTGGTGGCGTGCAGGGACCTGGGTGCAGTCTGAGACAGCTTTTGCAGCTTCAGATGTTCTGGAAAAGCAACATACATGTGGTGAGGAGGAATTCCTAGACAGTTCTGATTTCAGAGAGTAAAGGTGCAAGTTGGGAAAAGAAAGCTTACAAGTGAAAATGGAAAATGAAGCTCTCTTCCTTTTCTCTGGCCTGTTGGACCATGTTACTGTTTGGCTGGTGTAAAGGTGATCCAACATAGGAATTTCAGCTTTTTCTTGTCCACAGCTGTCCACATCTGTAATGTACCCAAACACAATAGAGATGTTATGGTTAGAGCCAGATTTTACGAAGGAATGACTGTGAGGGCTAACTTTGGTTGTCAACCTGATTGAATTGAGAGATGCCTAGAGAATTGCTGGAGCATATTTCTGGACGTATCTGGCAGTTGTAATCAGAAAGAGTGGCATGAGGGTCAGCTAATGGGAAGAGAGAGACCTTGGGAAGCACTTTTGACAGAATAAGGGCTACCTAAAATGAAAAAGCAAAAGAAGGGAGGCATTCTTTCTTTCTCCTCTGTAGGTTTGCTTTCTGCTGTGACAGCCCTTGAACATTCTTTGGTCTTTGGGCACGGACTTGCACCAACAGACTTCTAGGATGTTTCTGATTGGGACTAAATCACTGGGCTCTCTCTCATTCTAAAGCTCTGGTTTCTTAGATCCACAGTACTGGGTTCCTCCTCTCCAGCTGGCAGAAACCTATCATGGAATTTTTCAGCCTATGTTTACATAAACCAGTCTAAGAAATCTCCTCTTATATAAATATACATTCTCTTGGGAGAATGAGGACTAACACACTGGCCATCCCTATGCAGTCCTCTTACATTAGAAGACCTCATGTTAATCAAAGTCCATCCACATGAAGACTCCAAAATATAGGAGAATTTACTTTCTTTCTTTCTTTTTTTTTTTTGAGACAAGGTCTCGCTTTGTAGTTCAGGCTGGCCCTGAGCTCAGCCTCAAACTCTCAGCAATCCTCCTGCCTCTGAATCCCGAGTGCTGGGATTACAGATGTGAACTGCCACACCCTGTACTGTTGTATGTGATTACTGGGGATTGAACCCTGGCCCATGCACTTGCAAGGCAGGCGCCAGAACCACTGAGCTAAATCCCTAGCCTCTGGAGAGTTTGCTTTCTTTCCACAGCATGGTATCTTAGTTACTATCTGGCTCTGAGTCAAAATACCCTACTCGCACAAATGAAAGGAGGAAAGGTTTACTTTGGCTTATGGCTTCTGGCTTATAGAGGTTTCAGTCCATGGTTAACTAACTCCCAGACCAAGTGGGATGGCAGAGGAGTATCATAGCAAGGTAGAGAGGAAACAGAATGATCAAGGGAGGAGGAAGAGAGACCTTTCTAGAGAACTTTCTAGGCCATGCACCAGTGGCCCACCTTCTCCAGCCAGGCTACACCTTTGAACACATTTAGCAACAAACGCATCCTCTGACTATTCATAAGTTTCACACTTCCAGAATTCTCCCAAAGCCCCACTTAGGACTGCATGAGGCTTTGGAAGACTTCTTGTTCTAAACCATAACATCTGGATTAATGGTTTATGATATTTTTTATGACAGGTTTTTATTAAAACCAACTGACTTTTCTGGAATTTCAGTTAAACACGAGGTTTGTTAAGAGACCATTGAGAATGAGAAAGACTCAAGTGGAGGGATCCAAGCCTTGCCTTCACATGAGCCTCTTTGCTCCCAATATTTGAAATAAGGTTTTAACCCCAAGCTATTTTCATTCCAGTAAGCACTGAAGAGACAGGAGAAGCCAAGGAGAGTACTTTAAGAATGAGCAAGAAGTTAAGTCTGTGTTTCTTAACCGTGGCCAAACATTGATATCACCTGAGAGTTATTTAATCCTCTGAGAAGAAATAGGCTTGGTAGGTCTCTAACTGCAGAGCAACTGCCTGAGTACATGCAATGCATCTCCTGCCTGAACCATTAAGAGGTGTGAGATCACCAAGGGGTGTTCACAGTGTTCTCATATCTAGTCAAAGAAGCTTGTTTACGTCCCTCACTAGGCAGTTTCTTTTGTCTTGTTTGAAGCTCTTTCCCACTGCCTAAAATGTGAAGAATTTCTTAGGAGTAAGCCCCCTTCTCCCCTTCCTGTTGCGTGCCTGTTACACATTCCTAGCACTCCAGTGGCCCTAGGTTTTCTAAGCATCTAACGTCATCGATCTATCTATGAACTTCAGTGATAGCTGTCTTGATCTCTACACCAGGATGTATCTAAGCCACACGCTGTACTTCTTGGAGCAATCCCAGCCTGCCCTCTGTTTTCAGAAACAAAGGTTAAATGGAACATAGCCATGCTCTTTTCCATGGCCATTTTTAAACTTACAGCAGAAGAGATAAGTAGTTGCAACATCAGCCTTATGGCATACATTGTAAAATGTTGTCTGACTTTATATAGAATATGTTTATAAGCCTATATCTAAGTCTGATTGGCCAAGTGATTGACTTAGGAATGAGAACATGGTTTATTTTTGGCTAACCTGTTATGAGGAGGTGGCTGCAGCATTTTCCTGAGAAGACAGAATAGGAAGAGACAATCCTTGCTCACCATCTGATCATCACTGTGTCTGAATCTGAGCCAATCCACCGAGGATGGTAGAGGAGGTGCTGGAAGAACTTGGACCTGTGATAATATTGCTGGGCTTTTCACTCAACAATCTTTTTTTTTTTTTAATCTTTATTGGTAAATTAAATATACACATCATGATTGCACTCCATAATGGGGATTTGTACCAGTATAAGACACAACTTAATTCTCATTTTTTCCCATAGCCCTACCCTCACTCAACAATCTTGACAGCCCCACTCTGAAGTTCTTAGTATCTGACATACTAGATACCTTTATTGGTTGAGTCAACCTGGTATGAGCTGCACTATTATTTACATGTAAAATAATCCCTGTCAAGTATAAACTACTAAGATTGAAAAAGAAATATTAAGCTCAAATATTCTAGCAAACATTAAAAACTCAGATTGTTGTTAATAATCTATCTTTAAAAAAGGATCAGTTTTGAAGAGTACAAAGTGCTTCACCGAACTTTCAAAGAATGGATAAATCCATTCAATGGTAAACTCAAGAGGGTTAAAAATAGGAGAAATCCTCTAAATTGTTTTGTTTTGTTTTGTTCTTTAGACAAGGTCTTGCTTTGTAATTCAGGTTGGCCCCGAACTCACTATGTAGCCCAGACCAGCCTTGAACTCACAGCAATCCTCCTGCCTCTACCACCCAAGCATTGTGTTTAAAGGCATGAATCATCACGCCTAGCATTGTGGTATGTGGTTAATGGGGATCAAACTGTTATGCTTGCCAGGCAGACACCAGAACCACTGAGCTAAATCCCCGCTCGTTTTTTTAGTTTTCTGAGGCAGGGTCCTGAACTCAGCCTCAAATTCACAGCAAGCCTCCTACCTCTGCCTCCCGAGTGCTGGGATTACAGGCATGAGCCAACACACCCAGCATTGTAGTATGTGGTACTGATTGCTGGTGGGCATGAGTCTCCACACTCAGCATTGTTTTATGTGGTTCCTGGGGTTGGAACCTGGGCCCTTATGCTTGCAAGGCAGGTGTTGGAATTACACCTGAGCTAAATTCCTGGCCCCAAATCCTCTAATTTTTAAATGAAGTTAGACAAACCTTGATATGAAAACTAACCAAAGGCAACACAATGTGATGAAAATTTTATGAGCTATATAATTATTAACCTAGATACACAAACATTTTGTCAGATTTAACATACATTAATGTTTTATAAAAAAAGATAAAGAGAGAAGAAAGCAAAAGATAAAAACAAAAAGAACGGGAGAAGAAACAAAGTCTTGAAAACAAAGGAGTTTTTCTTAAGTTCACATAAATTTGTACAATGACCTAAGGCAATCACTATAACAACTGTGAAAACCAGAAGCATTGCCCTTAAATCAGGAGTAAGGCTGGGACACTCACTACTACTGCTTCCATCCTGAACCAAAACCCAGAAATAAAGATAACTAGAAACATGAAACAATATGGTTAATCTTAAGCAATGATATCACTTCTACCTAGAAAAATGAAGATAATTCATAACTGGGTTAATAAAATTAATGACAGCTCATCAACGTTTCCAGATAGAGAAACAACATATAAGAACAATGCTGTTGCTGTGCCTAATAAACAACCACTTAGAAAATGCACTTAAAAGAAAAGCTCCCATTCATAATGAAAGGGAGAGAAGGTATATAATAATTTTAACAAAGATACAATATCTTAGTTGAAAATATATTAAAGGACATAAATGACAAGTAAATGGACAGTAAAAATATTAATGTTGTAAAAATAATAATTTTCATAATTCTATGAATTGATTGCCAGTCTAATACAAATTTTAACAGAGTTTTTAAACTTGACAAGCTAACCCTAAAACTCACATAGGAGAATAAAAGATCAAGAATAATCAAAATAATTTTGAAAAATAAGGAGTAGAACATTTTGTACTGTCAAATATAAGGGTTTATCATAAAACTATTGCTATAAATGCTCCAGGAAAATACATGGATTGAAGGAACAGGATAGAAAAATCCAAACATAAACACCTTGAAAATATTATATGTACTTCTGATCCCTAGCAGAAAACAATAACAAATAGTGAAGAAATAAAAAGCCATCTAATCAATAAAACTGAAAAAATGATTTACCATCATGAGTAAAAAAGAAAACCTACAAAATCCTCTCCTGTATGTGACAATTAACTCCAAGTGAATTAAAACAAAACTTTAAAATGATGAGATGACAATGTAAAGAATAGCTATATATACAAATATCTCTATGATCTTGAAGTAGAAGACACTTCTTAAATAAAACACAAAATATATTCATTAAAATTTTATATATGACAAAGCCTTTTAAACAAAATTTAAAAGTACATTATTAAATGAAGATATATAGTAAGGAACATTATTATACAAAATATATATTTAAAAATCTATAAATAAATAAGAAGACCATCAAGCAGAAAAATGGGCAGTTGACATGAATAAGCAAATTCACAACAAAGGGAAAACAAATGATTGAAAATATCAAAAGATTTTCATTTCCAGTAGTAATTAAAATAATGCAAATCAAACAAAAGTAAGAAGACACTTTAATAAAAACAAGATAAAATAATTTGTCAAAAATTAAATTAATTTTATTAATTTAATTAAATTATCAAAAATTAAGAATTCTGGGCCAGGGATTTAGCTCAGTGGTTCTGGTGCCTGCCTTGCAAACTCAAAATTCCTTATTCTTCCCCAGTAACCACATACAACAATACTGGGCGTAGAGACTCATGTCCACCAGCAGTCAGAACCACATACCACAGGGCCAGGTGTGGTGGCTCACGCCTGTAAGCCCAGCACTCATGAGGCAGAGGCAGGAGGACTGTGAGTTTGAGGCTTGCCTGGGCTACATAGTGAGTTCAGAGCCAGCCTGAACTACAGAGCAAGAGAAAAAAAAAGAAAAAAAGGACTGGAGATGTAACTCAGTGTGAATTTCTTGGGTTCAAATTCTAGTGACCACAAATAAATGAATAAGTAAGTAAATAGATAAAATTGCACAACCACCTTGTGAAACAGTTTGACAAAATTTAATTTAATTTTAATTAATTAAATTTAATTATAATTAATTAATTAATTAAATTTAATTTTTGACAAATTATTTTATCATGTTTTTATTAAAGTATCTTCTTATTTTTGTTTGATTTGCATTATTTTAAGTATCTACTACTACATACTCAATATCTATTAAATGCAAAAATACTCATACCCAAGCTTCCCTTCCTGGGTGCTGGTGTCTTTGTGTATGTATGTAAGAGTAAAGTACAAGAATCTTTACTACAATGTTTTGTAACAAGAATAGAAATATTGGGAGAAAATGTAATGTTGGTGAAAAATTAAATTGCAGTACCTAAAATAAATAAAATCTACATGTGTAACAAATAAATCCCCCCAAACACAGCATTAAATTTTTTAAATAAATTGCAATAATACACTCAACTGAGATGAATTTTATTATAGAATAATAACATGTTATGTGTGGATATATACTTATGTAGTAAAATACAAAAGCACAGGAAGCATACTTTTAAATAGAAGAGGAAAGCGAATAGAAATGAAACACCTTCAACTCCTCTCACAATATTTTGTTCCTAAAGAAATCAGTATGGTGACCTTGATCTTGCAAACAAGCCAGCTTCTGACCAGCATGGGCATTGTCAGAAACAAAAACCTCAAAAAATCACTTTAATATTTATGTTCCCCTACTCATCAGCCATACCAGGATGTCCTTTTCCTAATAAAAGCTAAAAACAGCATGTGATTTTGTTAGCTCATTTTATGAATAAACCTGGTTACTGGGTGCCAATATTTGATCAAACACTATTTGGGGTATGTCTCTGAGAAGGAGTTTCTTCAGTAAATTAACACTTAAACTGGAGGACTTTGAGTAAAGCAGAGGTCTTCCACAGTGTGTGGGGCCCCGTCCAGTGGGTGGAGGATGAAGGAGGAGATCTGCAGTGCATCTTCCCTGTGAGTCAGAGCCATATTTCTGTCCGACAGCCTTCAGAGCCCATCAGCCTTTCCGACCTTCAGACTTGAATTTCAACTTCAGCTTCTCTTGGGTGTAGAATCTACTGACCTCCACTCTCCGGAGTCTTCAGCGTGCCAACCCGCTACCACAGAAGGTGTGAACTGATTGCTCTCTGTCTGTCTGTCTGTCTGTCTCTCTCTCTCTTTCTGGAGAACTCAATTAATACATAGATCTTTTTGGCTTCAGAATCTCTCCCCAGTTTCACTTCCTGAGCTTCATCTTGCAGATCTTGTTGGGTATTGAAACTTTTCCTCACTGCTCTTTAGTCTCATCTGCATTAGTCTTTAACAGCAGAAAATTATTAATACATTTATCTTATACTTTCTGTTTTTGTGATTTACCGACTCCAAATTTGCAAAGCCATCTTCCTGCTAAGATTTCCTTTTAACCCCACTATCAGCACTTGCGGCGTTTTCATTTTCATGCTTATTTCACCGGGTGAAGGATTTGCGTTACCGCATGGATTAATGCACACATTCTCAGCCCAAGTGGAGCAACGTGGCCGCGTTCTGTTTCAGCTTTTCGGTCCTAAACGAGTGTCCTTTACAGGACAGCTGTTTGGTGCTATTTAAATTTTTTTTGTGCTTTTTCAGGAGGCTGATTTTGTTGTTTAACATGCCCTCAATCGTGGAAAAAATATATCCATTAGAAAAGCTTTGCTCAAGCATGCATTATAAGTCTATTGCTCTAAGTTTAATATTAATCAATCACATGTGTATGTATTTATGTATATGAAGTTATCATTAAACAAAAAATGAAAGTTATGTGTTGATCAACTGATGAAAATACTGACAGGAAACAAACAGGAACCGACTCGTGTACATCTCCTAAGAACAATAGTTTCATATTCACTAACTCAGTGCTCACAGTGACTTTACAAAACATAGCCACTTGAAATCATGAGACATATGTCTAAAATCTGAGTCAGAGCTGTATTCTGCAGCTTCTTAAATAGTTGAGGAAGAGCATCATATCTATAATATCTTACAATTTTAAAAAGGAGCCTGCAGCCAAAATTTAGTGAATGAGAGAACTAATAAGAAGGAACCAATATGATCTGGGTTGTGTGGAAATACAGTATGAGATTAATAAGAATCAGTACAGATTTTAGAAAAATAATAAGTTCCATCCTAGGAAAAGATCTCAGGCTGCATTTCTCATACTATACACTTCCGTGACCTCAGAAGGTCTAGGGATTTCTCCTCACCAGGAACCAAGCAGTAAGCAGCAACAGGGTATGCTCCAATCCAATTCAGTTCCTACATTACCTGCACAGAAAGCCGGAGACACCACAGAATGAGGCTGTAGTCCCCAGAGCTGCCTCCACTTCAGAAGCAGTTTCATCTGGCCCTCCTTAACTTCTGATCACCTGGCCATACATTATGGCTCCGAGCACTCCATTTCAGGATTGGTTAACTTGCTATCATGGCTCATAGAGCTCAGAAAAACACAATCCTTATATTTACCAATTTATTGCAAAGAATATTTTAAACTATGCCGAAAACAACTAGATGAAGACATACGTGGGATTAGATCCAGAAGGAACCCACACATGGAAGTCTGCATAGTTGAGCTGTGCGCTTGTTCTGGCGGGTGAAGGTGTTCTCCTTTACCTCCACAAGCCTTCATGGACTCAGCGGTCCAGAAGTTCTCTGAACTCCATCCTCTTGAGTTTTATGGACACTTCCTTGTGTAGGCATGTTTGCTAATAGACAGGATGAGGAAAACCAACTAAGCCTTTCCACTGATCTTGCTCACGACCTCTCTGTGTGACACTGCCCCTCTTGTGTGTGAAGATCCTATACAATGAATAGGATCCTACAGCCCTTTGATTGCCAGGGGTAGGTCAGACAATTTTTTGTGAATAGCTTGAAGACAGAAAAGCAAAGAAAGATTAAAATTACTACAAACCAGTTCAGGAAAGAGAAATTTTAGTTACTGTGGCCTGCCTTGGGTGAGGAGTTATAAGCCAGGAACGGTGTGTCTGAAGCAGAAAATACAGTTTATATTGTACAGTAGAATCAAACCACAGCAAAATGACTTCTTTGGTGATTGATGTGCAGAAAAGATTCATTTGGTTTTGGGTCTTGTTATAAACGTCCTGTTCTTTAACCTCACCAGTTTTCTTCTGATTTTGTGGCAAAAGATAAATAGGAGTCATTGTAGATTTATCCGGACTATTCATTACTTGTCTGGTGCTGTTATTTTTCTTACTCATTGCAGAGACTCATAACTAGGTAAAAGATAAAACACTCTTATATCTATCTGGCCTACCCTTCTCCATAGTTTATGGCTCAGTTATGGCAGAGAGGAATATGCAACATTTCTCTTCAATGAGAAAGCATTACATTACCAATTTTGCCATATTTCCCTGACTTTCACTATCACATAGGTAGCCAGCTAAAAACCTACTGCTCTGCACTTGACCTAGAAAATTCATCCCCATTTTTTCTCAAAGGAGAGTGTTGAACAAAAAGCTTATAATTACAAAAAGCCACCAGCAAGATGTATTAGAAGAATTTCTTGGTGAAATAACAAGAGCTACCATATTCTGAATGCTTATTGTCTGTAAAATTCTATCCTGGATTTAACTGAGGTAGCATTCATCATAACCCTTTCCTGAGCCACAATAGCAAAGCCAACAAGGAACATGATGTAATGAGGTAGAAGGATAAAATAGTTAATATTTAGCATTTACAATATATTATCTCCTTTGTATTTTCCAGGGTTGAAAAGGCCAGGATTTGAGCCTAAATACATCTGACTCCAAAGCTTTTTATCTGTCTCCTTTACGGAGTCCCCATTAATCACTCCTATAACAGCCATTGCTTGCATTCTTTTTTGCTAAAAATAGGCATGATTTTGTCCACTCTGAGGTAGTCATGTGTTTCAGAGGAATTTGTTCTCTTCCAGAGCTGAATCTTGATAAAGTTAAACTAAATATGGTAGTTCCATCCCTGGGCTAGAAAGTGAGCAATGGGCACGTGGTGCAGTCCAGTCAAATAAGATACGCATAAAGTCTGCTGGCACACATCATTCTCTTAAAAAACAATGATGTACAGTGGGGCATGGTGAGCACTTATGTAATCTCAGAACTCAGGGGGCCGAGGCAGGAGAATCATCATAAGTTTAAGGCAGGCTTGAGCGATGCAGTGAGTTCAAGTCCTTCCTGCCCTACAAAGTGTGACTCTGTCTCAAAAAACCAAAAAAACTGTATAAGTTCATTCATTGTATTTATACCTAAATTTAAAATATTTATTTATTTATCTATTTGTGTCCATGAATGTGTTTGAATGGATAGCATGTCTAGGGCTTTTAGTAGCCATCTCATGACACTGGATAAACAATCTTACGAGGATACAAAAATATGAGAATACAAGAGTGGCATAGTGTAAAGAATCCAAATAATTAACAGGATTGTTTGCCTGATTTAAGGAAGTCTCAAACTTCCACTATTCTAGTCAAAATAAGATGTAATGATTTTTTCCTGTTGGGCTGGGGCTGTAGCTCTGTAGTACTCTGCTTACCTTGCAAGCGCAAGGACCTGAGTTTGATCCCCAATAACACAAACACACACACACACACACACACACACACACACACACACACACACACAAGATATTTCATGTCTAAATATATTGTGTTGTGTTTTCTGTTGTCTTAAGCTCCAAAATGACCACTCTTCCCTCTATGCATAGGTCATGCTAGAAACTGAAGCCTATAGTACAGTTAGTGCGACTGCAAATAGAAAATAATCCAAACTCTGTTCAACTCCTGATTTGATTAATCCAATTTCTGGGAGTAGAGACTTAGAAAAATGAGTCATGCCTATGATTAGGGTAAAAATATTCTTTACCTCAGTTACCACTGTTCTACCTAAAATGACCTAAATGTTCAGCTCTCACACAAAATTGAAAAATACACAAAGCAGCAAATAAAAACAATGCATAATTAAGAGACAAAACAATTAGTTGAACCCTACTCAATTAACAGTGACATATTGTGACTGCCAATCAGAGATTTTGTAACTATGATGAATATGTTAAAGATTCTAATGGAAAAAGCAGATAACTTGCGAGAAGGTGGAACATATAAAAATGGAGTTCTACAATGAGGAACCAGCAACAGAAATCAAATCCCGGGCACAATAATGAGGGCTACTTTTGATAGGCTGATTAGATTTGACACAGCTGAAAAAAATAATCAGTGGTCCTGAAGATGATGAATAGAAGGTATCTCTATTGAAACTAATAGAAAACAGTGAAAAGAATTATAACAGAACACATAAAACTTGTGCATTGACAATAAACAGTCTAAGGCATGTTATCAGAATCCCAGAAGGAAAATACAGAATAATGGAGGAACAATATATGAAAAGATAATAATCAAACATTTTCCAAAATTAATGAAAGACACTGTTATAGGTTAGAGGGTAAGGTTCCATTAAGACTCTCATTCTAATGCTTAATACATCAGATTGTATCTATATTTGGAGAGAGAACCTGTAATGAGTTAAGTTAAAATGATACCTCAGTCTGGGCCCTAACCCAATCTGACTGATGTCCATATAAGAAGGGAAAGGAGACAGGAAGAAACATATCTGAGATGGACAATGAGGAGAGAGCATCTGAGAGACAGAAAGAGGTTTTGGGAGAAATCAGACCTGTGGACACTTTAATCTTGAACTTGAAACCTGCAGTAAGCTGAGAAAATGAATTTCTGCTGTTTAAGCAGCCCAGATTATGGTGTTTTGTTATAAGAAGAATAGCAAGTTATTACAGACATCACCATACACATTTGAAGTCACATGAGAATTAATCATGAGAAGATTCATTTATTAATTAAACAAATCATGGGCACATCATATCAAATTTATATGCTTGTTTGCTACAAACAAAAGAAAGAAGGTAGATGTTAAAAACAGCTTATCAGATATAGAAGAACAAAGATAAAACTATGGCATAAGTAACAAGTCATAAATAACACAAGCAATGGAGAAGCATTTTGAAAGTGCTGACAGAAAGGGCTGGGGTTGTCCCAGAGGTAGATGCCTCCCAAACACTCACAAGGTCCTGGATTCAGTCCCTGGCACATAAATAAATAAGTGAGTAAAACATCAAGAACAAAAAACTATCAACCTAGAATTTTGTGCTCAGTAAAAAATATTTTGGAAAAACTGAGGATAAAAATGCCACACAATAATCAAGAGAACTCATTATCAGTAGCACACTGTAATCTCTTTTTTTTTTTTCTTGAGATAGGGTCTCACTCTGTAGTTCAGGCTGGCCCGGCACACTATAATCTAACAAAGGTTTTTCAACAGGAAGGAATGTAGAAGTAGACAAAAGCTTGGAGTATACACAAACAAGTAAGTGCTAGATATGGGAAAAGGGAATGTACATATAAAATTCACTTTTTAACATTTTAGCAACCTAATAAAAATAATACTAATGTATTGTATTTATAGTGCATGTGAACAAATATAGAAGCAGAAAAAAATAAATTTTGCCTAAAAGTATATTTGTATAGAAGATTCTATCCAAAAAAAATGAAGAATATATGATCTTTTTCAAATGTACCTACCAATGTTTACCAAGCTAAATTGTATTCTGGGCCACATAACAAAACTGAAGAAGTGAGGCCAGTGGTTCCAGCGCCTGCTTCGCAAGCACAAGGGCCCAGGTTCAATCCTTGGGATGTAGTGACTCACACCCACCAGCAATCAGTATCACATACCACAATGCTTGGCATAGTGGCTCATGCCTGTCATCACAGCACTCAGGAGGCAGAGGCAGGAGGATTGCTGAGTTCGAGGCTGAGTTCATAGGGCACAAGAGTTGTCTCCCACTATGCTGGGAGTAGAATTCCGCACCCCACTGCAACCCTGCTGGCAACGAAGCCACTGAAATATGACTACTGCTAGAACATTACATGGATTTCACAAGTTACTTCTGCATTAACCTGCTCAATAATAGCTTGCTAAAGCCAGGTATAGTGGTGTATGCCTACAGTCCCAGCACTTTGGAGGATGAGGCAAAAGGATCACTGTGAGTTTGAGGCTAATATGAGGTACATAGTGAGATTTGGCCTAAAATAAAATATGAATAAATAAACAAATATGAGCAAGCCTGCTAAATACAAAGGTCCCATTCTGTCAAATGGATGACATCTATTGTGAGAACAGGAACTTGAATTTTGCAGACTGCTTCCTATAGGCCAGCCAGTAACATAGTGTCTCAGATTAATCTCATGCTACAGGGATCAAAATCCCAAATGCCGGGCCTGGGATTAAGCTCCGTGGTTCTGGCGCCTGTCTTGCAAGCGCAAGGACCTGCGTTTGATTCCCCAGTAAACACATAGAATACTGGGTGTGGAGAATCACATCCAGCAGCAATCAGTACCACATACCACAGTGCCGGGCGTGGTGGCTCACGCCTGTAATCCCAGCACTCAGGAGGCAGAGGCAGGAGGATTGCTGTGATGAGTTGGAGTCTAAGCTCAGGGCCAGCCTGAACTACAAAGCGAGACCCTGTCTCAAAAAGAAAAAAAAAAAAATCCCAAATGCCAATGAGGGGGCTGTGAATACATACGTCCAAAAGCCAGTGTCACGGTTAAAGCATGAAGAAGACTGTGAAGTAATTAAGCTGCGTTTGTAAAATATGCAGGCACTATTACTTCTAGTTGATATTTCTGGGTAAAATGCTAGTGTAGTTGGATCTGGATTTTCAAGAGAAACTGAACTTCTGCATGGAAGTGAGTGGTTTTTTTCCAGTAAAATCATGTATTCCAAGTACTGATTGGGCCCAGGAGATATCTTTTTATCATGCCAATAGAACTTCAGAATGCTATACTTAAAAATATATTTATGTATCTTTAACTGTTTTTTTTTTACAATGAAAAATACTCAGAATTGAAAAACGTCAAATTGCAAAGACATTATTTGGTTCATTGGTTTGTTTGCTGCTTTTATCTAAAACCACCATTGCTACTCAACATCTAAGAATACAGACATCAACTGGTAGATCTCTTTAATTTGTGGAGAAGCAGCACTGAGACTGGATTAGGAGTAGGTGCTCTCAGCCTCATGCCGTGTAGCCTACTTTTACTTTCGCATTAGACATGGAGACTTGGAGTCAGAGAATCTGTGTTCTCTCTTGGCATGGCTGTAACGAGGAGGCACATCTGTGAAGTGTTTGCCAGCATGTCAAGAGTAACAGGACTCTTGAAGCCATTTCAAACGTCATACCAATCCTCGTGCATAACATCTTTAAAAAGATTGTTGCTTTAGAGATCTTAATATTTCAAAAAAAAAAAAAAAAAGAGAGAGACCTGAAATATAATACTCTTACCCACTTAAAAGTGGAGTTCTTTTTCACTAAGCAAAGTTGAACTTTTCAAACTTCTTTTTACCAAACAAGCCTCTTTTTGGTGGTGAGCAAATAAATTAGCATGTGGGTCCTAAGTGCTCTTAAAAACGTTTTGCTATAGACCTGTCCACTGTTTATAATTCTTGAATAAAGCTAAAAGTAAAGAAAGCCTTTCTCTGAAGGTTTATGAGCATTTTTCCATGAAGCAGAAGTCAAACAGAAGATCAAAGAGATCAAAAAAAGCTCCAAACTTGGAATAGGGTGGGCTGAAGGGCAGTGAAAAGAAATCAGCCTCTCCAGATAGTTTGGGAGATATGTCTTGTTATTTAAAAATAAGACAAAACTAAAACATGATAGTCTAAGTGTATCAAACTGACATTTCTAAGCAATGTTGTTAAAAAGACTCTGTCTTTGATATTTTATCCATAGCATCAGACATTTTAAGTAGGAGTTACTCAACTGTTTTACCAAGTGGCAAACATGAACAAAATCAGGTGAACTTCTTATTCCAAACAGTCAATTTTGGTTTTTTTCTGACTCTGCAAAGGGTGTATTAATGTACAGTGTAGAAATGTTTTGAGAAGTATAATGCATTATGTAAATTAAGTATATACTCAAAATGCTACATACTATTTTATTCTGGGGATTCACAACCAGGTTTTTACAAAAATTCTTTAATCTTCAATATAAGGAAAATATTATTTTCCCAAGTTATGAAATACTACTGTAATTAATGGATGCTTTAGCTTTTGAAGACTATATACACTTTAATACAGAAAAATAGAATAAAAGAAATAAAATGAATATATCTACTAAAAAAGCATGAATCTATCCAGTCATGATTCAGTTTCCAATAAATCTGTTTCTAATCACCCATTGGTATTTAAATATATAGTAACTACTCTATTAAATTTAATTCTCTCTATTTAATGACAGTTATTCTAAATTTAATGACAGTTATTTGAAATATATACCCACAGATTATTAACAACATTTTAACAAGAGTTTTAAACCATGGAGCGTGAGTATGAATCCATCAAATGTCAATAAATCAATTACTGTTTAATGCAGAATGTCTGAATTGTTAAACTGAAGCATACCCAAGTGAGAATGCTTTGAAAGCATTTCATTGAAAAATAATTTGCCAGGGGGAGAAAATCCATCTGCAAACTGTGAATACTATTTCAGAATAAAATTAAGGATATATAACTTTAAAATAAGTTTTCTGTATGAAAATATGCATTTGAAGGAGCACATTAAATTTTTTGATAGGGAGTTGACTTTTTCCAGAATACCATTTTAACATTATAAGTCAAATGGTTTTAATTTTTCTCTTGCCAATTAAGTATATATTCAAAATATTACATACTATTTTATTCTGGGGATTCACAAACAGGTTTTTAGAAAAATGCTTTTATCCTTAATATAAGGAAAATCTTTTTTGTCCAAGTTATAGTGCCCTCTAAGTCATCATA
Source organism: Petromus typicus (assembly GCA_004026965.1). Classification (NCBI taxonomy): domain Eukaryota; kingdom Metazoa; phylum Chordata; class Mammalia; order Rodentia; family Petromuridae; genus Petromus; species Petromus typicus. The sequence continues at coordinate 18,402 of PVIR01003274.1, forward strand.
GGCAAAGCGGTGTCCTTCATCCAAATAATTCTATTTCTGGCTACTGACATGGCTTGCTTTCCTTCAGGCAGAGACTGAGTGCCATGTTTTTTGGAGAATTCGAATGGTCCGTGCTATTCCACACGTTGTACTGCACGTCACTGGGCGTTTACTGGGACCAGAAGTGCAGACTGGCAAGTTCTAGTGATGTAAGAATTCCAGCCTATAAAGCATATCAGGACACACTTTGTAGCATGTGCCGTTTATTAGGGTTTCCATTAAAAGTATTATATTTCCATACGTTACAACCATAAAAGAGTAAATAATTTCAAAGGATTGCTTGATAGGAGACTTCTGTTTTAAATGGAACTTGGAAATATCTGGGAAATCACTGGAATAAATGTACTTAATAGACCCAACGCCATGAAGTTTTTTCTTTCAACTGTTTTCTTAAGCATATAAAAAGGCATGCCATTTCCTCCAACATTTTTGTAAATAAATTTTTTGGTTTGGAGTTTTTCTAGGTAACATTCAACTTATAGATATTTCTCACAATATTTTCTCTCCTGTTTTGAACCTGACAGTTCTTGACACAACTGGCTTTCTCTCTGCCCTTAGATACAGACTATGTTAAAGTTTAAATCCAGAAAGGAATAGCACATGCCACTGCAGAAAATCCGCTGCACTACTCGATAAACTGGAAAATATACACTAAATATCTCTATTGAGATATTTCCTTTATAAAGGAACAAATTCCATCCAGGGGACTAAGCAAATATCATCAATCTGTGCCATATGAAAATCCAATACAGCATTCTTAGCATGGAAAAGATTAGATCAGGTCAGTTTCAGAATAACATCATTTTAAAAGTATTACTAATATCAAACATCTGAAGAAAAGTTAAATTGCTCATAAAATATTCACATTCATTATCCAATAGAGACTGCTGAGATTCACTGTCCCTATGATGTTTATTTTTTAGGAAACTATAGGAACTTCTCCTTAATCTTCATGTACAGACGTGGAAGTGGACAACACACTCCTTTAGAGTTGTTGCATCTCTGAGTATTAGCTCAAGTCCTTCAGCAGCTGGCTGGCAGAGACACCTAGTGAGCCATTAGCACTTAGGTAGAAATGCAGGGCCAGGGATCTATTTAGCTCAGTGGTTCCAGCACCTGTCTTGCAAGTGGAGGACCTGGATTCGATCCTTGGTAACCACATACAATACTGGGCATGGAGACTCAATGCCCAGCAGCAATCAATATCACATACCACAGTGCCAGGCGTGGTGGCTCACGCCTGTAATCCCAGAACTCAGGAGGCAGAGGCAGGAGGATTGCTATGAGTTTGAGGCCTGAGCTCAGGGCCAGTCTGAACTACAAAGCGAGACGCTACCTCAAAAAAAAAAAAAAATGCACTTGGTGTGGTTAACTACATAAATTAGAAATTTCAAAAAATGTAGAGATCAAGTCTTTTAAACTAAGAAATCGGAACTGGCAATAACAACTCCAGGAATCAAGAAGGGAGAGTACATCACAGGATCAGGTGCTCCCCTGGGCTTGGCAAAGACCGCACTAGGAACTGATGGTAGTAATGACTAGAACTGCATGCCAGGCTCTCAGGTGAATTCTCAGCCTATGTCATTACTTAATTCTCACAAACCTTCCTCATCTTTGTTTTACAGCTGAGGATACTGAGTCTTGGAGAGGTGGAGCAACTTTCCCAAGATCACGGAGTTGTGATTTTGATCCTCAAATGTCCCACGGAGAGGTGATGGGATTTGAACCCAAGTCTGTCTGAGTCCAAAATTTTCATGTTTAACTCTCCTGTTCAATGTTATTCTTTCTTCAGTTTGTTAGGGCCAGGGACCGAGAAGGGAGGGTTGACCTCTAGGTGTTAATGCCTTCAAGAAGAAAGCCACTCAACAGGGCCCAGGCCCTTCCGAGTAGAATTGATTAGGTTGGCAGGACAGGAAAGTGAGAGGTGCACAGGAAACCTTTAGGATATAGAGGAAAAAAGTTTTAATTTGCAAATTCTACCAAAAAGAAGAGGAGTAAAACTATATGCCTCCCCTGGGTACTGACTGGGCTTGAGTTTCTGTGTGGTAAGGAGCGGGTGAGTAGATCCAGCTGAGAGGGGGAAGGTAAAGGGGAAGGAGGCAGGAATGACAACCCAGTGTCCTCTTCAGTTGACCAAGGCCTTCTCGTCCTGTGGAAATCATGCAGCCTCTCCACATGAAGACAAGAGTTGGGAGAGGCTGAGAAATGAAGCAGAAGAAGAGGGATCCAGTGTAATTAATCACCTTGCCTGCCTGGGAAGTGCAGTTCAGAAACCAAAGGGAAAAACAGGGCTCACTTCCACAAAGCACTCAATCTCCTGAAAGAAACAGCATAAATAGAGCCATATTTGCCAATGAAGGTTTCTAAATGTTTAAACTAGCCAGTAACACCACACAGATGGAGAAACTAATGCTTGCGGAAGTTAATGATTTGTACCATAGTCACTCCGTGAGTCAGAGATAGAGCAGATGTAAACCCCCAATCTCTGTATTCCCAGATCTGCACATAAACCATCAAAAACACAGACCTTAGAGCCCTGAAATCAGCCCAGCCCTGTGTGGTCCCCTGTCAACCTCCAACACTGCACTACCCAGAAGGGATTTCTTTCCCCTTACATAGTTTGTAAGTCTTGGTTAGCTGCATGACAAAGTCTTTACATTTTTTCTTTGATTCTTCCCTTTCATTTGATAAATACTGTTCCAGTGCTCACTGTGTGCCTGGCACTGTGCTCAGTGCTGGGGACATGGTAATGAGCAAGCTTGCTCTCCCAGGTTACAGATACTAAGAACAGAAAGCATACAACAAATAACCAAGAGACCTCACACAGGTATCAGGGAGTGAATGGGATATGTACAAAATAAAGCCAAATGGGTGAGTAGTCAAGGTCAGGCTCTCAGAGGATTTTTGAGCTGAGATCTGAATGGTATTGGAGGAAAATGATGTTTCCATACAATTAAATCCCTATGGAATCTCCAGTTATATTCTTTTTTCCTGTGTTGCCTTATACCCAGGACAACTTACAGGATTGTAAGTGAGTGGAAATGTCACCCCACTAGGAATAAAGCAAGATACTGCGTTCCAAATTCTAAGGCTTCGTTAGTAACTTTCCTATTTTGGCTATCGTTAATGTTTATTGACAAGATACTGTCTGCTTGTTTCACGATCAGTGAAGACACAGCCTGCTTATCAGGGAGCTTAATGGGCAAAGGAATTGAGCGGTTCACAGAAGAGCCCCCAGAAATGACCAGTCTCCCATCAAGAGGCTGTTCAGATCTGTCTGTGCAGATGACCCTGTACACTTGGTGATCTGCCACTCTTTTTACTTTGTTTTTTGTTTTTGTTTTGTTTTTTTGAGACAGGTTGTCACTGTCATTCAGGCTGGCCTTGAGCTCACTGTGTAGCCCAGGCAAGCCTTGAATTTACAGCAATTCTCCTGCTTCTGCTTCCTGAGTACTGGGATTATGGGCATGAGTCACCATGCCTGGCATTGTGGTATGAGGTTACCTGGGATCAAACTCAGGGCCTTGCTCTTGCCAGGCAGACGCTGAACCACTGAGTTAAATCCCTGGCTTAATCTGCCACTCGTATTTACAGATTTCTCCCCATTTTATCCTAATAGGCCTCTTAACTCACCAGCAACTGAGGTGATCCTTTCAGAAAGAAGTCTTGTCACCTGTTCACTGCCTGTGGCCTTATTTTGTTCTGGTTTGTATTTTTAAATTTAATTGAAATCTTTATTGGTACATTACATATTCACATCATGATTACACTCAACAATGGGAATTTCTACCAGTATATGACACAACTTGATTCTCATTTTTTTCCCATATCTCTACTCACCCTACCACCCCCCTATGTACATAAACTTTGTTTCTTTTCTTTTTTGTTATAATCTTATTGTTTTTCCCCCTTCACCCTATTTCGCTTTGAGTATTTTCTATTTCACAATATATAACATACATTCTAGAACTCATTTACACCTTCATTGTCTCATACAAGAGAAAAGATACGATATTTACACATTTGTGATCTATTTATTTCACTTATGAGGATGTCCTCAAGGTATTTCCATTTAAGTATAAATGCTTCAAATTTGTCATTTTTTACTTTTTGAGACAGAGTATCACTATGTAGCTCAGTCTGAGACACTCCTGACTCAGCCTTCCAAGTGCACGAACCACCACACCTGCTGACTCACTGTACTATGAATTACAACCACCTGCAATCATGGCTTGTTACAAACTGAGTTGTGTCCCTCTGTCAGGACTAACCCCCAATGCCATTATATTCAGAGATTAAGACTTTAAAGGAGATAATAAAGTCTCGAAGCAATCAGAAGACCAGCACCACGACCCAACAGGACTGAAATCTCTAAAGAAGAGGAAGAAACCCTGGAGCTTTGTTTCAGCACACACACTGAGAAAGGCCCACAAGAAGCCGCAAGGACACGATCTTCCATGAGGCAGGAAGAGGCCTCACCAGAAACCAGCCCTTGCAGAACCTCAGCCTGGACTTCTCACCTTGCAACTTTGAGAAAATAAATGTGGCTGAATCTTCCGTAGTTTTCTGTAGCACCCTCAGCAGACCTGTATGTAAGTATTAACTATCTGCCCGCCTCGTCCTTCTGTCTGGCTCACCTCTGCTCACCTCTGGTTCACTTCTGGAGGCAGACAGAAGGCCGATGTCCTTTTTTGTTGTTGTTGTTGAGCACTTTTCCTCAGTCACAAGGTGCCTTCTCTTTCTGCCCATCCAGGGTTGGGTCAGTGTCTCTTCACAAAGATCTTCTCTAACCACATCTACTTAAAAACAAAATGCCCTCCAGCTCATTCCATTTTCCTTTTTTATTTCTCTGCACAGCACTTACCTGCTACTACAATGGACAGTTAGTGTGTTGTCTGAATCCTCCTACCCATTTCAGATTTCATCCTGAAATCTCTTTGAAGGTAGTGATTATTGAATGGTTTATAATGAGCCTACTGGGGATAAAATGGAGAAATGTGTGTGTCATACAGAGGAAGAGAGGCAAGGAGAAGGGAGAAAGAGAGAGATCATCAAGAAGATCAAGATTTTGCCAACTGGGGATAGTTCCACCGAGCTCTTTGACAAATTTCAACGCATAGAGTCAACTTACAAATTGTAATAAAAATGAGATTTAAAAAATACTTCAAAGAATTCGAAGTGTAAAGAGTAGGTTCTACTCCTGTTAAGCACCTGGTCCAGCTCCTGTTGCAGAGCAGAGGTTTGCTATTTGTATCATGAACCAGTTATTCTTCCCATGACCATCATCTAGTGGCTTCTTCACCCTAGTTGCTATCATCTGGTTCTCATCTGGAATCTTCGCAGCAAGAGCAGGGACTTGTGTCTTGATAGGGCCTAGAACTGGTCATGGACTCTCATGAAACACTTGTGGAAAATAGTGGGATGATGTTAATGTAGCAGAAAATCTGAAACTCTTCTGTAAGGTCTTCAATTTTTATTTATTTACTTGTCTCTGAGCATAGTGCTCAACTCAATGCACATTCTAAAGCTACCATATTGTCATCTTTAAGAATAGGAAAATTCAGAATTCCTTACATAGTAGAATGGGAAAATATTACCACAAACTGTAGTAACAACCTTTTATGTATGTATTTTACAAGCTGTGGGGAACCCAAAGGGCAGGTCTGCTAAAACTGTACTCTATACTTTATAGCTTTTTAAGTGAAATATTCTCCAATACAATACAGAGAACTGTGCTAAAAATATTGAGAAGGAGCCTTGTTTCCAACAAAATTTCTACCTAATTAATCCTGAGATTTTTGGGTTAGTTTTGCTTTTTCTGTTGGACTGCGCATATGAGAATTTTTTTTTTTCTTTTTCAGTACTGAGGATTGAACCCAGGACCTTGCTACTGAGCTATATTCCAAACCCATTTTTTTATTTGTTTGTTTGTTCATTTATTCATTTATACTTTGAGATAGATTTTTTACTAAGTCGCTACACTGTCCAGGTTGGGCTCAAACCTGTAATCCTCCTTCTTCAGCCTCCCAAAGACTTTCTTACAGTAGGAAGTTTAGAATTGGATTTGGCTGGAGTACATTGCCATCAGTTTTTACATAATTGCTTATCATTGGCTGTTGGTTTAGGGAATTGAATTCTCTCTATGTCTGTGCCCAATCCACACCCACTGCCAGCCTCTGAATACTCAAAGTATTTTCATTAGAGAGAAATGAAAATCAGTTGACTCAAGTCTAGGTATGAAAAAATTAGATGTGATAGGTGGTTAAAACTACTGGCCAAAAATATTATGCTCTAATATTTCTCTGTGGTTTCCTGTGAACTTGGAACCCTGACTAGTCAAGCTGTACAATTAAGTCAGATGATTACATACATCTTTGTATATGGTTGAATAGCCTCTCTCTAAATCCAGTAAAATGCACATCGCCATGTCCTTAATATACTAAGAATAAAAATTTTTATGTGTTTCCTGTTTAGTTGTTCAAGCAAAGTAAAAAAGCACTCATAATTTCGACATTTGTTTGAACTGTTATTTGTGCAACAAACATTTATTCAGTGTTGTGTTAGTATTAAATCAGTAGAAACATCAGAATAAAATATACACACATTCTTTTAGACATTGGTTTTAAGAAAGAGAAAAAGCTATTACATCTAGAATTTAGAGAATCAAAGAAAAAGAGAAAAAGAAAGAGGATGGTGTAGGTTGAGGTTTTAGGGCAGTGGGGCACATTTATGTTGCATGCTAATAAAGTGAAGAAAGTTAAAAGTTGGCCTCTCTTTGAAGATAAAAAAAAAGCAGTATGAATAAAAGAAGTACCAATCAGACCTTCCCCAGAGATAATTTTACATTTTTTACATTCTTTTACTAGTAAATTAGGGAGAGATCAAAGTTGAAACTATTAGTAAATAATGTAATTGTACCCATAGATTATTAAATATCCCATCCAAAAATTGAAATACAGAGTTAAAAAAGAAAATGTATACTATATACAGTAGGATTATGTGAATCTCCAGACCTCCATTCTGAAAATAGCTCTCCAAATATTCATAAATCTTAGTAACTTCCTAGTAGGATGTCTCCTAAACAAAGTTTGGCTGAATGTAGAAAACTAAAATACATAAAAACAGGCCTGGATATCTACTTTGGCTCTCTGAAATTTATTAGGAAGCAGAAGTGCCTCCAAAATGGAAATTGCTTACAGGGGGGAAAAAAAATCCCACAATGCTTTTATCTGGATAGGCTGGAAATGATGCAATAAAGGCACCATAATTTATGAACAGAAATGAGTGGGCAGTTTATCCAGGAGTGGTAAGTGCCGGATTCTAGTGAAAAAAAAAATAGTGTACATCACAGAGATTTGACCCACTGCCAACAGCCATTAATCTCTTCCTAACCTTTTAAATACATAGATGCCAAATAAAGCTTGTCATTTTATTCCATCCCTAAAAGTAATACATTCTTATTTATGAAGTTGTGAGAGAATATAACATTATCCCTTGTTTGACATAGAACCTGTCAAAGTGGGAGAAGATTTCATTCTTAAAAATGAGAACATTGATAAATCAATAGCCATATACTTCAAGAATAATGGTTTAATCCTGACCGAAGTCCTCGAACTTAATGTGATGGCGATCCTCATTCATCTTGCCAGGCTCAGCAAATCCACATCACAGAAACCAAAGTATGTGAGACATCTCCAGCAGCCAGCACATTAACAAGGGAAGACTTCAAATCAAGAACGAGAAGGTGCATGTAATTTGCATGCACGTGTTTAGGCTGGGCTCTGTTATTACAGATAGATGACTTAGGTAGAAATATTATAGGTGGTCAGATAGGGATATGCTCTCCAAAGAGTCAGGAAAAAGATGAAACACACCACAGTGCGGACCAGGGACACACTGATTGAAAACTGGGCATCAAGATAAAGACAAGATGACCAGAGATAGATAATTCCTCACAGAACAAACACTGGGCCTAGTGAAGTCTAGGTAGATTTCAAATACCCCAGTGGTGACCAGAGATGTCTGGACCCACCATTTTCTAGGAGAATCTTTGTCCTTTCCATTTGTGTTTATTACATGACTTGTTTTCCAACTGGATCACCATTACCTAAGTGTTATACCTGTCACTTTATTGGATATTCATGGCTGTGCCCCACATTGTACTTACGTGGATTTCACTCTATAAAATTCCTCTGTAAGTGAGGTCCCTAGCTACCCACTCAGAACCCTCTTGCACCTCAAGAGTTTTCTATCAATAAATATCTTCTTACTTGTAACCCCTTTTGTTTCTATAACTCATTCTTCAGTTTCTAGAGAAAAAGAACTTGGTATCATACCATTAACAAGTTGGGAGATATAATATTTCATATTCATTTCCAGTATTATGTCCTGTAACACATACACCCACGTCACTACACCAAGCTTCAGAGCATTTGCAGGGAGACATGAGCCCTGGACTAGTGCCATACTTGGTCCAGAGGAGCCAGTCTGGGCCCTGGGTGTCACCCACACCCCCTAGAGGTCACACAGGTTCTGCATTCTGGCTAACGGAGCCCAGCTGCAGTCATTCACTTTTCTGTTTTTTCACTTGTTTTTAATTTGTATAAAGTCCCAAGGGACTGTTCAAAATGAGAACTCTATTTTGTATAAAATAGTATTATATATAATTTTTTAAAGAGTAAGGAAAAAATCAGTAGCTATTATACTTTTTGTACCTCTTTTTTTTTTTTTTAAGAAAAGGTGTTTTGGAAAATGAATCCACATACATTTGCTCCCCCCACCAAAAAAAAAAAAAAAAAAAAAAGATAGCATTGAATCGTTTCAGTTGCAGAGGCAAGAGAAATTCCAGAACTGATGTGGAATATTTTACATATCCCCTAAAACAAAGCATTTATGAAGTTTGTTGTTGGCTGCATTTACCTCAGAATCAGAACATCCCATGTGCTAACATCACTAAGCGATAAACTTCCCCTGATGTGGCTAGACAGGTAACACCCAGCACTCTTCCAATTCTTAACTTGGGAAGTTTTCACAGAGATCCACCCTTAAAGTTATTTCCTCCTTAAGGTGCCTATCATTGTATATCTTACACAGTTCAGCCACAAAATGCAGCATGTTTTTTATTACCACTTTTGAAATGAATAACCAATGTTCTTCACTTAGAAATATTATTTCAATAGTCTAGACCAAAATATTTCTGTTTATCTGGACACAAGTTGAAGAGGCCATACAAATAATAATTGACTCAAATAATGGTGTGGTTACATCATTCTCTTCCCACTGCAACTTCATTAAATATTGTAACAGATTTTATGTGTGTGACCAAGAGTAGATTATCAGTCAAATCAATAGTTTCCTGTTTAAAAATATACATATGAAATTTGTAATGAACATTGCTAATTATCAGGGAAATGCAGACTAAAATCACAATGAGCTATCATCTCATTTCTGTTACAATGACTATTACCAAGAAACAAAAGATAACAAATGTTGGTGAGAATGTGAAGAAAAGAAAATCCCTGAACTACCAGCAGGATTGTAAACTAGTAGAGTCACTATAGAAAATAGTATAAAGTTCCTTGAAATACCTCCCAAAATGGGGTTACAATATGCTTCAGAATCCCACTTATAAGTATATATCCAAAGGAAGTGAAAGCAGTATATTGAAGAGATATCTGACCTATTTTTATTGCATTCATTATTTATGATAGCAAAGATACAAAGTTAATCTAAATGTGCACCAAAGGATAAAGGAATAAATAAAGTGTGGCATACATTCACAATGGAACACTATTTAAGCTTTAACAGAAAAGAAATTATATCATTTATGACACCATGAACATGTATAACATTATAAAAAATGAAATAAACCAGACATAGAAAGAAAAATACTGTATGGTCTCACTTATATATGGAATCTGAAAAAGTTGAAGTTATGAAAGTGGAGAGTTGAGTGGTGGTTCCTGAAGAGTGGGAGTGGAGTGTGGAATGTGGAGATGTAAAGGTGCAAAGTTTCATTTCACCAGAAGGAATAAGCTTTCAAGTGTTGACCATGATTAATATATTATATCATATATTCCAAAATGGCAAAATACATAAAGTAAAGAACAGATGAGAGTCAAAGTGCATCACCTTCTAAAAATTCAGATAGTGGATGTGTAGAGTGAGGACAAGGTGGTAAAATTCACAATCTTCCTTCCAGGTTCAGACAGCTCTATAGCACCAACATATTTGTAGCGTTCTCTCTGTGGGTCTGTAGGTTGGCAGAAGCAGAAGGTAATGAAGACAGCAAAACCACCATCATGTGCTAAGTTATTTAAGGCTAGTTCTTGTTCTCTTTCTCTAGGTTAGTGACGGCTTCTGCCAGTTACTGACATCAAAGCAGTCAGTCCCCCCACGAAGGAACATGGGAATGATTGGCTCTTAGACAGCAACCAACTGCATGCTCTGTATCAACATGTGAGAGACCAGGAGTGGAAAAAGGGACAGACCTAGAATGTGCCACAAGATGGCAAATAATGCCCCGGGGTCAAAACCAGACCCAACAGAGGGACAGAGAGAATGACTGTCCCAGACATAGAAAGAAAAGAGAAAGCCTTTTCTCATAGAACACAAAACCCCTCAGATTTATGGGTGAGTTTGTATGAAAGTGGATGGTTCCTGCCATCTGGGACCACAGGAAGAGTCCTTCAAGAGAGGCTTCCCATTTAAACACGACAATTTTTAAGTAGTTCTGACATTCTCAAGTATCCAACGTGTAGAGTCAAAAACCACACACCAAATCTTTGGGCACCTGGACAATATATACCACACACAAAGGCCCCCATTGTGCTCTGATGTGTCCTTGTTCCAGTCCACTATCAGGGAGCCAGCCCCCCAACCCCGTTGGCCACAGCAAAGCCAATTTGTGTCAGCTGCTTGCTGCTCGAGAGATTTCAGTTCCATTTCTGAGTGACATATTGAAGGGAACTGTTTTCATGCTCACTATCCAAAATGTACTTAGGAAATGCTGGCCAGTCCAGGCTCATAGACCATTGAATTCCCAATGAATTCCCAAGAATTACTAAGTAATTCTTAAAATCTCATTATTAGAGTGTGACATTTATCTAAAGTCTAATCTAGCAATGAAAATAAAAAAGATGTGATGATAATAAACTACTATTGAAACAGAAATGTAGAGTCGGATGCCAGACAATGGCGCATTGTAAATGATTCCTTCCCAAAAAGGTCCTCTCTGATAGCCATAGCCGAAGGAAAACATATGATAACAATAAATATGATTTCTGCGACGCCACAGTCCTTTCACCACGTGTTCCATGTGGAGATGATAAGCAATCGCTCTGCTCTGCATTTTTTGTTAAAAAATAAATTCTTCCTGGCAAATAATAAATTTATAGCAAGGGAATTTCTTTGTGACTCAAGCTTCCATTTCTTTAACTTACTGCTCTTAGGAGCATAAATTCTATTAGTGTCTTTGTGAAAAGTTTGCTAGGGCAACTCAGAATCATCAGGAATTGGTAAATCTCAAAGAGCTGAAGAGGAAAATGTACAATTCATCATTGAAGCTTTTTGGCTTTCTGCAATCTTTCCAAACATTTCAGCCCAATATGTGAATTTGTAACTACCTCAGTCGACACCAGATTAGACAACAGCCTGCATTAATTCATTATATTTGGATAAAGAAAGATCAATAGAAAAAAATTACATGGCCTGCAAAAAATGTGTATATCATGTCAGTCATCTGTATATGTATTTCAGAATACCACACCCTTATTTACATTTTAGAAGCATTTTTATTCTTAAAACCATTTCAGCGTTAAAATAGATTCATTCTTTCAGGGTTTGAGTACAAACAGAGCCCGTATGATAACAGAGATGCTTCTTGTGTATAGTTTATTTTACCTAAGCAGGTACTTCAGTGACTTTTAAGAACCAACCCTGTCCAACAATTGTTTGGGAACAGACATTGATGAGATGATTGAAGCAAACAGATGTGTTCAGCTCAGTTTTCTTTTCTTTCCTTCCCACCTTTCCTCCCTCTCATCCCACTTTCTCTACCTTTTTTTTTCTTCTTCTTTTCAATCTAGGGACAGAATCATCTTCTCTCTCTTTAAAGTTAAACCAAGAGCCCAAATTCATATGCATCAATAAAATATATCAATAAAATTCACTGAGGCGAAGGAAGGAGGAAAACCGTTTAAAGATACCTGGAGAAAGAGAAAAAAAACTATGACTGGGAAATGAAAGTATATTAGGATCTAGAGACAAATGTCTACGACAAACAGAAGAGGTCTTCTTTCATGATTCCACGGGGACATTTTTCTGAAGCCTTTTATCATCTGGAAAAGAAAGAATTCTTGTTGGTTGTTCACCCATGAAAATCTAAAGAATTTCTTCTAAAAGTTCATTAAAGAACATTCCTTTAGACACATTTGGAAAGAGAACAAGTCAGATCATGCCCCTCCTGTCCCCTTGACCCCAGCTGAACCACTGGACATCTCATGACTTTCACTGGGCCCAAGTTATTTCTCATAGACTGTGAAACATGGGTGGCTAAAAATAGGACCACAAAACAGCCGCGTTTCCTCTCCACCACTCTGACTCTTTCCATGGAGTCAAGACAACGCAGATTTGTTCTGCCTCACCTGTATCTAATGTTAGACACATGCCCAGGGATCTCTGAAAACTCGTGTTTCATTTCACAACCAAGAAAATGTACTGCTCCAGTGCATGAGAAAACACAGAGAAAAGAATCTGTTCTCCTCAAGCTCTGCAGTTCATTTTTTTTCTTTGTCCTTTCTGAAAACTGAATTCCCTGGCTTGGGGTTTTACAGTACAATTTTCTATTTCTTAGTGTTTTCTACAGCACCCTCCACACACACACACACACACACACACACACGCACACGCACACGCACGCACACACGCGCGCGCACACACACACACACACACACGCGCGCACACACACACACACACACACACACACTCCCAGCCATCAGCACCAGCAATTCCTCCCCGTCCCTCCAGGGTCTTTGGCTCCAAATCAAAACAGCTTTCAAGTGGCCAGCACCAGGTTGCAAAGCTCCTATGTTTCCCACAGATTTTTCTTCTTTCCCAGATTTTTCTAAACCTCAGGCTTTGTAGGAGGGCGTGCACATCCAGGTGGGGTTCTGACTGTAAGTACTGTGCTGGGGCCCCCACCCCAATAGCAGAAGTTTATTTGAAGTATGTTACTCTTTGCCTGCTTCTTAACTTGAAGCCTGATAGTCTTGCAATGTCATTTTTTTTTACCCTACTGTAAATCAAGGGGCAGCTGTCTTTGGAATAAATTCCAAATAGTTGGTCTGGAAATGAACTTGGCAGTGGGACCCTCCTCCATTCTGGCTGACATTTCCCCATTAATTTCTTTTTCTCTTTCATCCATTCATTGGCTGATGAGTCTATAAATACACCTCATCTGCTTTTACTTTGCTTTTTAAGAATAAACTGATACCAAACACACTGTCTTAATTACATCCACAGGCAAAGCAAAACAAGTTTAAATGTTGTCACAATATAGTTTTAAAACTTGACATTGTTAATTGTGCCAGCTGTGATAAACTGGGAAATGGAAATCTTAATATGAACATGTAAATGAGTGTTTCATCTGAAAAGGAATTTTTAACATTAATAAATGAGGATATCCAGAAACCTATTAAGCAAAAGAAGGGAGTTACACAGAAAACTGATAAGGGCCTTGGTAGGGAAGCAAGGAAACGTAGCCCCCATTCTTCTTGATCAGGATACCTTTGAAACTGAGCAAGTTAGCTCTCTCAAATTCAAGTCACACCAGGCAGAGCATGGTCCCAGTTTCATTCTTAAGTGTCCACCTTATGAAGCAGTTATTGATCTATGAGAATCTGATTCTTGGGGACCTCAGGAACAGAGACGCAGGACAAATTTCAGTTGAGCCCCAGAAGACAGAAGGTTTGAGAAAATTCCTACTTTTGTGATGCAGATATGATTAAAGAAAAGGATAAGGAACCATATATTCTTGAGAGAACATTATTTCTCTTAAAACCTTTGGTTGAGATGGCATGGCTGATACATTTCAGATAACAATAGTTTATTGGAATAAATTAACATTCTGAATTTTGTAGAGAAATCTTTGTTCTCCTGAGATATTTTCACATTAAATACATTTACTTGATAAAAAGCAATGGAGAGCACAGGGATTTAGCTCAGTGGTTCCAGTGCCTACCTTACAAGTGCAAGGTTCCCAGTTTGATCCCTGGTAAACACATACAACAATGCTGGGGGTGGTGACTCAGGCCCATAATCCCAGTACTCAGGAGGCAGAGGCAGGAGGATCGCTGTGAGCCCAAGGATTGCCTGGGCTACATAGCGAGTTCAGGGCCAGCCTGAACTACAAAGTGAGACCCTGTCTCAAAGAAAAAAAAAAAAAGCAATGGAGAAATGAGCATTTAATTTTTTGTTGTTGTTTTTGAGATAGGGTCTCGCTTTTGTAGTTCAGGCTGGCCTTGAGCTAAGCCTTGAACTCACAAGAATCCTCCTGCCTCTGCCTCCCAAGTGCGGGGATTATAGACGTGAGCCACTACACTTGGCACTGTGGTATGTGGTTCTGACTGCTGGTGGGCATCAGTCTCTATGCCCAGTATTATATCTGGTTACCAGAGATTGATCCCAAGCCCTTGCATTTACAAGGCAGGTGCCAGAACCACTGAGCTAAATCCCTGGCCCGAGCATTCAATTTTTAATGAAAAGTCAGTAGACAGTTTTTTTGATGTAGAATTGTCACAATGTTATAGTCCTCACACACAAAAATAACTACACAATAATATAGCAAATAATACACTTTGAGTCATGGGCCAAAAGCAGACATATTGAGAAGACTGTAAGTGAGCCAAGAAAAATAAAGTCTTATAGATGGCAAAATGGCCTTGGCAGTGATGGAGAAATATTGAAAAGTGATAATCAGATATTTGACTATTTCTTTGGGATCATTCAAAGTGGATATGATTGCACTGTAGATAAATCAGTTTGGGCTATCTGTAAGAATAGAAGGTTCTAGCACTAGAGAAGTTCACTAAAAGAAACTATGAGAAGGGCTCACTAGCACCACACCAAACTTGCAAACACAAGGGCCTGAATCTGATCCCCAGTACAGAAAACAAACAAACAAACAAACAAAAACAATGTCTATCGCCCTAGTTTTCAAACTCTGACAATCACTGGTCAGTGCAAATAAATATTTTAATCTTTCTGGAAGAATTCAGCAATAGATATAAGTCTGAGAGCCTGATGAACACATAGACTTCAACTGTCATGCTCTGAACTATCTTATCATGTGTGGGCAACTGCATACAACTTACTATCCACCAAAACAAGCATTTTGTACATAAGTTGATGAACAACCATTTTGAAGGGACTTCTGATGGCATTTTGCCAGCTAACAATAGTTTGGCAGAAATGCTGTCAGGCAGACAATACCATGGGTTCATGAAACCATTGCGACTCCCCCGAGCTCAAGGGGACACCTCCATCTCCTAGACGCCTTTCATCCAAATGGTACATTGTGACAGCTGAGGGCCAAGGATGTGAGCTGATGTGATGTATGTACTTTTAGCTTTGACCCTTTAAAAGACCTGTGAGTTTTTCCTCCATTTTCTCTTTTTGCTCAAAAGTTGCTGAATGTAACATACTTAGCATAGGCCCCCCAGGGAGAGCCACTGAGGGATGGACAGGACCCTTGAGTTCCATTGTAAAGAAGGTTTCACAAAGGAAGACTAGCTTCATCACTATGTGAACTAAACAGTTAAGTCCCTGACATTTGGACACTGTAATAACGGTAATTAACAATAACTACCCTTGCAAATAACTTCCATGGATAGAGCGATCTAAATTGAAAAATCAATAGTTATATAACTATTTGAATGTTATTGTATTTGTCATTATTTTCTAATAAAATGATGGAAAATATAAAAATAAAGGTACAGCGACTAGTGGCAAAAATGTCAGGAACTTAAAATAGTCCAGAAAAAGACAAAAATTTATGAGACAAATTAAAAATGTTAAATCTTATTTGAGGCAAGACTCTCCTTTAAATGGGTTGTCTACATGTTCAGTTGCAAAGAAGAATAAAACTACAGGACGTATGTAAGATGCTAAAAATTAGATACTTCATATAATGTATCTAAAAAGTAAAATTTACATGGAAACAGAATCCTCCCTTATTATCCTTCAACTTTAGGATTAAATCCATTGTTTTGCTACCTAATAATTAACTTCTGAGTCTGTGTTCAACATCAAAGGCATAAAAGTTCCTATTTCCTAGTTTTGAAATATGAGAAATTAAAAATCAGAAAGGTTGAACAATTTCCCCCAGTCATGTTAATAAATAATAGAACTAAGTTTTCAACATTGCATCCACCTAATGTCTTGTTCATTTTATTGTGCTTCATTGCCTCTCATCTCTAAAAACTTGGATGTCTGCCTATCTTTGAAGAAGAAAGCATATAAAATGATCTTCTAGCGCCCCCTTTGAGTGCGTTGACTGTAGGATGAAACTTTAATCTTGTGGATGCAGGAGCCTTGCGAAGTTTGCCCCGTGGCAGCCCAGTGGATGAGAGCTGAGATATGGTCGGCTGCCTCCACAAGCAGCTCGACTCCTATGAAGTATTTCCATTAATTTAATGTGGAAAATAAAGTTATAACAACATTAAAGACTATGCTACAGTTTCATGCTCCGTACTGCTGGCAGAAAACTTGGCCTCTGTCCCAGAATTCTGCCCCGACTGGCCATGTCTCAGGAGGAAAGAATTCCTCCCATCTCTCTCTGCTGAACTCAGACCCCCACAGAGGGTAGCGTGGAATACAAAAAATTTCCAAAGAGGGAATTGGCACACAGAAAGCCTGGGGATGTCCTACCTCTTGAAAAGGAAAAGAAAGCTAAATTATTTATTAACATCCTAATGGCCCTTAGAGAAAATCATGAAGCCATCTTTGTTGCCACTTTTACCCCAAAGCACATGTATACAAAACATTTCAACTGGAAAAAATCTTTCTCACCAACAATCCCAAAATGGACCTTATGTAGTATTTTGAGAGTCCACTTTTATAATAACTCAGGTCCATAGTATTTTGGACTCACTAAAAAAGCTTATGGAGTGGGTAGGCTTTTGCTTATCAATGTTATCAGTACAAAAATGAGCTTTAGTGAAGTTCCCACCCACCATCCATCCACCTTTGCACCCAGAGCTAATTCTATGGCTTCAGTTCTGCCAAGAAGTTTTTCACAATGGATGTTTCCTGAGACAATTTCTCTGCCACACCGCTCACAGCACTGCTGTGTGGGCTTGCAGGAGGAAAGGGGCAGCCACTTGGGAAATTATGGGTCTCTTAGAGTTATTTCAGAAGCTGGGGCCACGTATTGCTCAGATGCCCCGTACCAAACACAAGTTCCTTGGCTAGTTTGCTTTCCTACAAACATCCCAGATCTCCCTGTTCATGTTCTGTGTTTGAAAGTAGAAAATGAGGCATCATGAGGAATTGAGAGTGGAGAAAGGGAGGAGGATCTTAGTACGAATATTCCTGTCAGTATAATGGAATTCCACTGGCAAAATCCTGCTGCTTCACTTACTCTTGAAAAGAAAGTTGGGACCCTGGGAAATGTGTTGGGGTTTCCAACCCATAGAAAGCAGGGGCATTATTAGGAAGTATGTGCCCAGCAAGAGATGGTATAGTCTCGACTGTAGTTTCTCAAACTCCAATTTGTGTGAGTCATTAAGGAATCTTGCCCACATATCAGTTCTGACAGTAGGTTTGGGGATGAGCTGAGGCTGAGATACTCCTTTAAAAAAAAAAAATTTCAGGTAATGATGTTTTCACAAGCAAAGTTACAGAAAGAGCATCAAGTCCAAGTCAGCACACAAGAGCTGTGAACATTTGGGCCTCAGAGTCCTTATCCATGAAATAGAGATGAAGTATTACCGTGCCAGGTTGTTGTGAGCATCACGTCGGCATGCCAGCTCCCTGGCACATGTGGGCACGGTGCGTTGACCACAATACTTTGAGCATTGGGCCGTTTCCAAAACCTGTTGCATTTTGTCAACTTGGTTTTGTAATGGTGAGAATAACAGAGGCAGAATGAGGTAAAAAGCCTGTGGAAGCCCAGGTGGGTAAGGGAGATGAGAAGAAAAGCTAAGCTAGAAAGAATAAACAGAGAAGATCCCACTTCTCCCTTTACTCATGTTCAGAGACAAGCTTGCTCAGTGACAGACACATCTCTGTGAAATTACATTAGGAGAGGTATTTCCTGGAGAAGATGAGGGACACGCTTTGTGGTTTCTTTCTTTTTTATTCCAAAAATGAAGGCAAGCATTGAAGAAAAACTGCTGCTACCAGATTACCACATGGATTTACCCTCACACTTGCAAATGTTCTCACAGAACATTTCCCTCACCGGGAGCAGCAGAGATTTATCAACTAAACAAGTAAAAGTGCACCATGTGACCTTTACTCGCCCTCAGAGTACTCCACAAAAGTTAGGTCTAGTGCTTAACTTTTCCTCACCACCTTGAACTGTCAATAGAATGAGCTCCATTTTGAAAATAACATAGTAAAACGATCTCCAGTTTAATAAGCACTTATCGAGCACTTACCATATTGGGCTATAAGATATAGCAATAAATAAGAGATGATTCTTGCCCCCAAACAGTACAAATGCAATCAAGAAGTTATACATACTAACAAAAGAATTGGAATACATTTTAGTAACCATAACAAAGAAAAGATTTGCATTATGAAAACACAAGTGAAGAACACTTAAAATAGTCCTTTCTCTGGGCCACTTAAAGGCTGAATATAGCATGTGGTATGTATGTACTGTCATTTTTTTGGGGGGGTGGTAACAATACTGAAAGGAAGGGTTGTGTTCAATTGCTGTCCAACAACAATCAACTAAAGACACACAGTGGGCACAATGGAGCTTCCTTTTAAATGAGAAATATATTTTCCAGTTCACTGGTAGCTCCTGTATTCCCAACAAGTGTACACAGGTACAACCCATTCATCTGGTCAATCTGTGTCTATCTAAAAGTTCCATTTTTTACTCCTGGCTTACAAAGAGACAGTAGAGAAACACTGAATTCTTCCTTGAAGACAGACAAGTGGGAAAGAAATAAAAATGAAAGGAAAGCCATATTTTTATATTCACCCACATATTTAGCATTTGGAGTGTTCTTTATCTCTTTCTGTTGGTCCAAATTCCCATCTGGTATCATTTTCCTTCTGCTGAAGGAACTTCTTTTCATATTTCTTGTAGTGACACTCTTACCTTTTATTGACCTGAAAACGTTTTGATTTTGTCTTCATCTTTGAAAAACATCTTCATTTGACAAAGAATTCTAAGTTGGTGGTTTGGGTTTTGTTTTGTTCTGTTTCAAAAATGGAAAAAGACCTCCTAATATCTTTAATCTGCCTAGTTTGTGACTTGAAGCCTGCTGTAATTCTTTGTTCCTCTGCACATAATATATCCTTTTCCCTCTGGCTGCTGTGTAGAATTTCTCTCTAGGATTGGTTTCAGAAATTCAATTACGATGTGTCTGGCCATGGTTTTCTTTATGTTACTTCTTTTTGGAGTTAGTTAAGCTTCTTAGATCTTTGGGTTTACATTTTTCATAAAATTTAGATAATCTTCAACCATTACTTGCTCAAATAGTGTTTCTATTTCTCTCCATGTCACAGTTCTGGGACTAACTGTGCATATGTTCTGTGACTTAATATTACATCAGAGTTCACTGGGAGGTCTTTGGGTGTGTGTCTTTGGTTTGGTTTTTTTTTTTTTTTTTTGGAGATAGTGTCTCGCTTTGTGACAGTGCCACACCCAGCACTGTAGTATGATTGCTGCTGGGCGTGAGTCTCCACTCCCAGTATTGTATGTGGTTATGGGGATTGAACCCAGGTCCTTGCACTTGCAAGACAGGTGCCGGAACCACTGAGCTAAATCCCCAGCCCTTAGTCTTTCTTTTTAATCTATGCTTCATTTTGGATAATCTTTTCTTCTATATCATATGATATGCTTGTGATGCTACCCAGTCTTTTTTGTTTTTTAGACAAGATCTCACTATGTAGTATGAACTGGCTTTGAATTCATTATGCAGCCCAGACTGGCCTCAAATTTGTTGTCATCCCCTGCCTCAGCCTCTTGAATGCTGAGATTACAGGAATACACTACCACACTGGACTCTATTTTTATTTCATGTATTTTCATCTCTATAAGTTTCATTTGAGTCTTTTAAAAATCTTTTATTTTCTATTTATCACACTTATGATTGCTTTTACATTTTTAAGCATAAGATTGCTGATATCCTTATGTATCAATTCCATTATCTCTTATTTCTCATTTCATTTCTATTTATTTTTCTATTTTTATTAATCATATTTTTATATTTCCAAGCATATCTAGTAATTGCTTTTTAAATTGCTACATAAGTATTGTGAATTTTACTTTATTAGGTATTAGATTTTATTATCTCCCTTAAAAAGTGTTGGGTTTTGTGGCAAATCAGTTTGATTTTCAACTTTGAAGCTTGCTTTTCAACTTTGTATAGTAGCTCCAGAGAGGTTTTTATTCTAGAACAAATGTTACTCTACTGCCAAAAGATAGCCCTTGTAAGAACTTCTTCAAATGCCTTCCTTACACATTTGAAGTTGCATGAGCACCTTCAAGCTCTGAGTATTGTTCAGCCTAGAGATTTCTGAAAGTTCTTTTCTTATTCTTTCCTTTGTTTAGTTTTTTGGGTTTTTGTTATTATTTTTGAGACAGGGTCTCACTTTGTAGTTCAAGCTGGTCCTGAGTTCACTATGTAGCCCAGGCAACCCTGGAACTCACAGCAATCCTCCTGCCTCAGCGTGCTGGGATTATAGGCATGAACCACCATGCCTGGCACTGTGATATGTGGTACTGATTGCTGCTGGGCATGAGTCACTACACCTGGCATTGTTGTATGTGTTTATCAGAATTGAACCTGGGTCCTTGCATTTGCAAGACAGGCACCAGAACCACTGAGCTAAATCCCTGATCCTCAGTGAATCCTACACATCTGTTTGAGATCTCTAGAGAAAACAGGTTGTTAATGTTACATTTGTTGGTCACCTTCTGCACATCAACATTTTCATTCAGAGATTTCTATATATTGTCATTAATCCTTACCATATCCTGCATCTCACTAAAAATAGAAAGGTTAATTAAAATTTATCAAGCTAAGAATAGTGGAGCCAGGACCTGAACCCAGGTCTGTACACTTTGTTGATCACATCTTATTGTTTCTGTCCTGGATTCAGGCATAAAAGTACCTCTAATGCTTCTTAAGTAATTTGAGTGTACATCTGGGGGCAAGTCACCAACCAGAAAAGTTAGAAGCAGGTCCAAGACAGTAACAAGTGCTGGGGATATAGATGGCTCTGTGGCACTGTGTCTGCCTTGCAAGCCTGAGATCCTGAGTTTGATCCCTGGTACTAAAAAATAAAATAACAGAGTAGCAAGTAATATTGTCCACAGTGCTCCTTTTCCTATCTTTTCAAATTATCTTTTATTTTTATTAGTACATTTTGCAGTACATAATGATTACATTTGTTGCAGGGAGGTGATGCATATATACATAATACACTTATTTTTTTTAAATTATCTTTATTGGTACATTAAATATACACCTCATGATTGCACTCCATAATGGGGATTTGTACCAGTATAAGACACAACTTAATTCTCATTTTTTCCCATAGCCCCACCCACCCTACCACCCCCCCATATATATAAAATTTGTTTCCTTACTTTTTTTGTCCTGTGTTCTCCCAACCCTATCTGCTTCTTCTAATATTGATTCTTTTCTCATTGACAAAAGTGCTATTTCCATTTTCTTTTTTAAATTCTTTTTTATCCCCTTTCCCACACCTCCTTCCCCTCCCCCACTTATTCCCTTTCTCATGTGAAAAAAAAGTCCTTACTATCTGCATTTTATTTTGCTCATTATATTTTGTATTTCTCAGATAAGAGAAACTATGCACTATTTAAGTATGTGTCTGACTTATTTCACTTAATATTATGGTCTTAAGATACATCCATTTAACTATGAATGCCTCAAATTTATTTTTCTTTATGACATAGTAGTTCTTCATTGTGTATAAATATATTTTCTTTATTCATTCATATGTTGATTGGCATATCGGCTTCTATGATAAAAATTACATGACTCTGGGGCCGGGGATTTAGCTCAATCATTCCGGCATCTGTCATGCAAGTGCAAGTACCCGGGTTCGATCCCCGGTAACCACATACCTATACTGGGTGTGGAGACTCACGCCCAGCAGCAACCAGTACCACAGACCACAGTGCCGGGCGTGGTGGCTCACACCTGTAATCCCAGTACTCGGGAGGCAGAGGCAGGAGGATTGCTGATGTGATTTAAGTCTGAGCTCAGGGCCAGCCTGAACCACAAAGTGAGACCCTGTCTCAAAAAACCTTAAAAAAAAAAAAATTACATGACTCTGAAAAAATAAGATAGAAGGGAACATTAGAAAAATGAAAGATCGCCCATGTTCCTGGATAGGCAGAACCAATATGTTCAAACTGTATACACTATATATAAATTTAATGCAATCTCAAACAAAATACCAATAGCATTCCTCACAGAACTAGGGAAAACAATCCTAAAATTCATATAGAACAAGAAAAAAACCAGAAACACAAAAGTATTTCTAGGTAACAAAAGCAAAGCAGGAAGCACCACAATCCTAGATTTGAAGTTCTATCATACAGCCGGAGCAATAAAACAGCATGGGTCTGGCACAAAAACAAAAATGTGGATGAGTGGAACAGAATAGAGGAGCCAAATAACCCCAGACACACTCAACTATTTGATCTTTGAGAAAGGAGCCAAAAACATACATTGGATGGAAGATAACCTTTTTAAGAGTTCTGGGAAGATTGACTATCCACCTGCAGACGACCAGGTCTAGACTCATAAGACTCACCATGTACTAAAATGAAATCAGGGCATATCAAAGCTCTAACTGTTAAACCAGAGACACTTAAAATACTGAAAGGCTACATTTGCTGAGCTTTTGAAGACATAGGCATAGGCAAGACATGTCTGAATGAAACCCAGTGATACAAATATTAATATGAAGAATCAACCAATGGAACCGCATCTAATTAAAAACCTTGTTCGCAGTAAAGGAAACAAGCAGAGTGAAGACATGACCTATAGAAAGGAAAACAATTCTGCCACTTCTCTGTTCTTGAATAGGATGAGTTCAAGAGGAAGTCTTTTTAGTTCAACAAATAATCCATTGCATTACTTTGTGCTATTTTGCAATGGTACAAATTGATTGGAAATATGCTGATATTTTTAATGTTGGAGAAAATTGATCCCATAATTTATGCAAGTAAATTCTGGGAGTACATTGATAATAGTACAATTAAGATTTTATTGTATGGGGCTGGGAACTTAGCTCAGTGGTCTGGCGCCTGCCTTGCAAGCACAAGGTCCTGAGTTTGATCCCCCAGTAACCACAGACAATGCCATGTATGGTGACTCATGCCCACCAGTAACCAGTACCACATACCACAGTACCAGGTGTGGTGGGTCATGACTGTAATCCCAGCACTTGGGAGGCAGAGGCAGGAGGATTGCTGTGAGTTCCAGGCTCGTCTGGGCTACACAGTGAGCTCAGGGTCAGTCTAAACTACGAAGCCCTGAGACAAATCCCTGTCTCAAAAAAAAAAAATTACTGTAATCATAGCAAAGTAGGGAAACTAGGATCAATGTTCTGTGTGGAGTATTTTACTTTAATCATTTCCATTAATTTCTATAATAATCTCATGAAATAGATACTTATAATGCTAGTTTTATAGAAAACTGCGACCGGGCTGGGGATTTAGCTCAGTGGTTCTGGCACCTGTCTTTCAAACACAAGGACCCGGGTTCGATCCCTGGAAACCACATACAATACTGGGCATGGAGACTCACACCCAGCAGCAACTAGTACCACATACCACAGTGCTGGGCGTGGTGGCTCACGCCTATAATTCCAGCACTGGGGAAGCAGAGACAGGAGGATTGCTGTGATGTGAGTTGGAGGCTGAGCTCAGGGCCAGCCTCAACTACAAAGCGAGACCCTGTCTCAAAACAAGCAAACAAACAAACAAAAGAAAACAAAAAAAGCTGCAACCTACAGTTACATGACAGGGAGTCCAGGAAGAGCCCAGGCCATCTCGCTCTTCCTAGGATTGCTTCTCTTTTTACACTGGCTTCTGGAGGGAGAGGAAGGGTATGTCCTTTTTCAGTTGTGAATAGTGAAAGAGGGACAATTATAAACTCTAAAAATGTTGTCCTACTATTCTTTTAAAATGTACTTTAAAACAGAGATGGAAATTCTTGATTCCCTTAAACCAACACCCTTACATTCTTTCAGTCTCGTGTAGGTAAAACCTCGTTTGTGGCACTCGGGTGAGTGCTCAGAAGCAATGCCTGCCTTTATCTTTTTGATCTGTGTGTGGTCTCAGTAATGTACATGTGTTATGGGTCATGCCACAAATCTGGCTTTCCCTTTACTAAATGATTTTAATACTCAGGCCATGTTAACATGAAAAGCTAGGAATAAAGAGAAACTTTGACTAGCAACATTGTTTTCAGGGCTAAATGGGCTCCCTAATGTATCACCCATTGATTTAAAAAAATGTTTTTTTAAATCATTTTCTTTATGTATGAGAATCAACAATGTCTAAATCAAAGAAGAGCACTGAAAAGATCTAGAGATATGAGAAGTCGAATAAAATTGGGATCATAGCATAGAAGGCTCCTTTCAAATTTCATAGAGACTCTCAGCCCAGTGAGCATAAGGGTGTCCTAGGGTATAGGTTTCTGACATAAGATAAATCATTTTGTGGAAAACAGTTTTACTTTGGCTAGACCTTGATTATCTTACAGGCAGCAGGTTTGGAAGAACTTTTCAAAGGGATAAACCCATACTTCTCCACCAGCATGGGAAGTGGCTTCATACTTCTAAGACAAAAATGTAAAGGGAAGTGTGGCTTGCTAATTAGGAAAACTTCCCCAGTACCCTTCAATCACAGATTTTCTTTTTTTTCAGCAAGAGTGGCAGTGATAATAGCATACACACACAAAATGCATAGGTTATTATGTTGATTACTTCATCTTCCCTCCAACAAAGAGAAAAACTCTTTGCTCAAACTGTGAAACATGAACGCTAACATAAATGTTCTATGCATATACATAGCTCCAGATACAGAAACTAACAAAAACAGCAGAAAAGAAAGCCAGATCCAACTTACTAAAAAAATAGAATTAGCCTAGAGTTAAGGTGATTAGACGTGGATTTCTATCATTTTTCTTTTAAGAAGTTTTAATCTAAATCTAAAGATTATTTATAGTCTCAACCATTGAAAGTGGTGAGTCTAGGGCTGGGGATTTGGCTCAGTGGTTCCAGTGCCTGTCTTGCAAGCTCAAGGACCCGGGTTCGATCCCGGGTAACCATATACAATACTGGACGTGAAGACTCTTGCCCAGCAGCAACCAGTACCACATACCATAGTGCCGGGCACAGTGGTTCATGCCTGTAATCCAGCACTTGGGAGGTAGAGGCAGGAGGATTGCTGTGATGTGAGTTTGAGGCTGAGCTCAGGGCCAGCCTGAACTACAAAGTGAGACCCTGTCTCAAAAAACCAAAAAAAAAAAAAAAAAAAACCACACAAAGTGGTGAGTCTATCCAGGAAATAATCAATATCAGAATTATTGTGGGAGGGATTTCCTAATTGCACAGGGTTTTTGACTAAGTGAGTCTGGAGTCTGAGTGGAAGATGTTGAGTTCATAGATGAACAAGTCCATCCAAGGATGGAGGACATGACCCTAAGGCACTGAAACACTTGTGACAGTTTCTTTTTCTTTTTTTTTTTTTTTTCAGTACCAGGGATTGAACCTGGGCCCTTGATCTCCCAAGGTAGATGTCGTATTACTTGAGCTAAATCCCCAACCCCTGACAGAGTTTCTGAAGTGAACACATCATATAGTTCCGTTTGACAGAATGTTCTAGTGGATATTGACTCCTTGCAGAGGCACGGGTGGCGAATGAGGTCCTAACTCATTCCCCAAGAATATGTTTCAGCTTCTTAATGTTCTTTGTGGTCTGCCATAGGACACCAGGTTCAGGGATTCATGCATAGGTTCCATTTGCTGCATTAATAAATATTACATATTTTCCGTCAATCTGTACTATTGCCAAAAAGTGCAAGCAAGATGGTGCATCTAACCATCTGATAAAGTAAGAAGGCACATTAAGAGGTCATTTTTGAATGTATCCTTTTCTGAGGAATTAAAAATTATCCACCCTCCACCCCCTGCAGTGGTTGGGGTGTAGTAAAGGTCACATCACAGTGAGCCTAGAAAGGGTCACAATCTATGTGTCTGAATTGGTATCCCGCTAGCAACACACAGTTTTCAAACCAGGTTTCCTACTCAACAGGTGGTAATGCTTTGTTGGGGGTCTAACTGATTGAGTAAATCCAAGGCGAAGTGTTTTCTGACTGCCACAAAATACCATGATGGCTCTGGCCCAAAGAAGAGGCCTCAGTAAATGCTGGGCAGGCTCAGACCTGCCTCCATCATTTCATGGCCGGATTCTCCTGAGCTGTTCTGCAGCCCCTATTGGAGCATCTCAGCCCTATTGCTCTCAGCCAAGACTTCCCAACAGGACTGATTCAAATAATCCACATGAAAACTTGCACATTTCTTAATACAGTTAGACAAACATTTGTTCCTTAAAAAAATTAAAAATTATTACTAAAATTAAAATGTGAATTGCTGCCATAATGTCTTACTAGGTAGTATGAATTTTATAACTCATTCCTTTAATAAACATGGACCTTTCCAATTCTACTTGAAATCAGCCTAAGACCTGCTGACTTCTAGGATTTTACTGCCTCCAATGCATAGTAGCTAGCAGCTGCAAGCCTAAGAGGACACAATTTATTCTCCTTTTTTCATACAGACGGCATGTAGGACAGGAGGGAAGCAGTCTGTGTCCATGCAGCTGATGAGAGCTTTCCTGTACATTTCATCAAAACTCAAGCGAAGTCCACAGAGCTATGTGCAGGAAATCACATTAGACAGTGCCTTTTCAACATACAAGAGTCCATCGCTTTAAAATCCTGAATGGAACTGATGATTCTTTCTGCCATGTCCTGAAGCTATTTGTTCCTAAGTAACATAAGGAAAACCATCTTTCTTTTCTCTTGTTTTCAAGAAGCCATGGATACACAGGACAGGCCACAATCAGCAGGGAGGACAGACTGCTAGCAGATGACAGTATTGAGACAACACAAAGGTAAATACAAGATGTGCTATTCTTTTATTTTATTTTGGCTGTCACTGTCAGCAGAGATGATACAATTAAAATAAATATAGCTGTTGTTGGGAAGAGTGAGCCAGAGGCACAGTGCTGAACCAATTGTCTCTGGTACTTTCTGACTATTCAGCAGTGAGAAATTACTCCATAACATCACTTCTGCTTTCTCTAGTCACTTATCTGCCTGCCTGTCTGTCTGTCTGTCTGTCTCTGTCTCTCTCTCTTAGAAAGTATACTGATATTGGTAAGGGATCCACTTAGGTCTCTTCCACCACATTGTTATGGTACCTTGGGTGTAATAAAAGATCAGTAACATTTACTGAACACTTACTAAGCATGGGACACGCTTCTCAATGCTTTGTGCACTGCCTTAGTTAACCGTCACAAGGATGGATACCAGCTTCACACCCTTTATACATCAGTCAGCAATTCAATCCCTCACTCGGCATTACAGAGCTCAAAAGCGGAGAACCTGGAATTCGAAACCAGATAATCTGGCTGTAGAGCATTGGCTCTTAACAACCATACTTGTGACTTACCTAAGCGTCATTTTCTCATATTAGAAAAGGAAGCTTATAAACTTCACAGAATTATAGTGTTGGTTTATTGGGTAAATGAGATAATACACGTATACTTAGCTGAAGGCTTGCCATAGAATAAACAATCAAAAATGTCATCTGGCAATTTTTGCTTTGGCCACTTCTTTTAGTCCAAACTCCAAGAGAGGGAACTACTACAGAAGATCTAAAGAAGCTTTGCTAGTTTCTTTTCTTCCTAATCCAGTCATCCTGTGTTCATGTACTCTTGCACTATAGAACTAATACTGAAAAGTAATAATGAAGTCAAGTGCTAAGAATACTTTAGACATTACAGAAAACTGATTGTTCCACAAAACTCATTTACTTCCCAAGCCTGCTCAGACTCTTCTAAGTGGGTTTCAGAATGAAGGCAATCTATCCTTTGCAAACCTTTTTAGTTAAAAGATTCTGCTGCTGTAAGACTTTGTCTCTGCAAGGTTACAGATTTCTTTAATTTTAGCATCAGGGGTAACTGGGCAGCAGGAGCCAGAGTCAATAACATTTGGGATCATTCATCCCATCTGCATTTGTTGTGTGCCATCACTGTTAACTGCACTGACTTTTTTGGAATTAAATTCAGTTTATGTTTTTCCTTTATCTGTACTGCATCATCCAAGGCTGGACATTTAACAGCATTTCTCTGATTTCATGATCTCCAGATATTGATTTCTATAAGTCACAATAAAAGTGAACAGTGTGCAGTGTTATCAGCCAATAATAAATCTTCCATTGGAAACACTAATCAGCTCATTTCCCTGGCAATAAGTGGTACCCACCTCCTGCTCTATCACACAGGCAGGAACAGCTCAGCAGAGAATACGCTCTACCTTCAAAATGAGGCAAACGGTAACTTGATAGGTGAAAGAGAACTGGCTATCACGAAAGTAGGAAGGGTGGATTCTCTAACAGAAAATCCTACCTTTTTAGGAAGCCAAAAGGCAGAAATAACTGGCTATCAGCTAGATCACTGAAAGTTTTTCCTGAAGTTCACTTATTACGTGATCTAAGGCAAGTCTGTTTGCTTCATTGAGACTCAGTTTTCCCATCTGTAGAATAATATCTCTGGTTATCTTCACCGCAGAGTTTAAAGCATTTTACCATATGTTACCTCTTTACTCATACTTTACAATCACAGAGGAGCTGGGCACAGATATATTGCTTTAGAACCTGACAGGAAATAGGAACAAAGAAATTTTATAATCTATCCACAGTTGCAATAGAGCTTGATAAGAATTCACATTACCTTAATAGCAAATGTGACTGTTTTTTAGAAAGTTCTTTGTCAAAAAATGGAATTACTAATATAAAAATAAAGAACCTTGTTTGCAAGTCATCTGACTTGAGCATTTAAATGAACTGAGGAGTTTGAAAACCTAAGAGAAAACATTCACACTCTCTACAGCTATTCCACACTTGTGGCCTACCACCTTGAAACATGGCGACTTTAACCTTCAGAGTTAGTTACTTTGTGAAATACATTATTAGTCATTATTAGTTCCATTTTATAGCTGGAGGAACTAACAAAGAGAGTTCAAATGGCTTCTCTGGGGCCACAGAGGAAGTCAGTACTACATGGAAGAAATTCTTGTATTTGTACTCTCTTCCTCACACAAATAGAGAAAGCAGGTTTTCCGGTGGAGTTCTCACAGCTGAAATCATTCCTACAACTACAGGCATGTTCGTAAGACATTAGTTTTTGGATGCATTCACAGCTGTAGCATTTCTAAAATTTTAAAATAAAAGCAAATGTAATATCCATAGTGGGAAAATACACTTGAAGTTGTATTCTCTAATTGTAGTCACTGAGCAGCCAGAAACTTGGGGAGACCCTAAATCACTCACAGATGATGACATTTACTCTCTTTTCATTAATTAACTTTATAAAAATGACATTTGGTTAAAAGCTAATATCTCATTCACATGTTTGTTAGCCAAAAATATCTGTAAGACTTCCTGTTGCTTCTCAAGCTGCAGGATGTTGGTGTGTGGTGATGAAATGTGTGTGTGTGTGTGTGTGTGTGTGTGTGTGTGTGTGTGTGTGTCTGTACTGTCAATTAGACATTAGCGCATTGTGTATCAACTGCTGTGCCTATTTATGTGGAAATAGACATAAAAGTATTCTCCTTTCCCCAGAAAGAATTTAGAATTTAAATAAGAAAATAAAACACAAGGGCTAGGGATTTAGCTGTGGTTCTGGTGTCCGCCTAGAAAGCGCAAGGTCCTAAGTTCGATCCCCAGTACCACATACCACAATGCCAGGCATAGTGGCTCATACCTGTAACATCAGTACTTGAGAGGCAGAGGCAAGAGGATTGCAGTGTTTGAGGCTTGCCTGGGCTGTACATAGTGAGTTCAGAGCCATCCTAAATTACAAATTTTGAAACCCTGTTTCAAAAAAAGCAAAGAAAAAAAAGAAAACACATACATACACACACACACATATAAAATCAGAATCTGATAAAAGTTTAATATATGTTTATATATGTTTAATATATGCTATATAAATTATTTAAATATATTTCAAATTTTGTTCACTTTTCTGAAAATTTTCCAGAAGCACCTAATAATGCTAACTATAATTTGCTCTTTCCATTTAAAAACTCTCTTTTTTTTTTTTTTTTTTTTTTAGGTTTCTTGAGACAAAGTCTCGCTTTGTAGTTCAGGCTGGCTCTGAGCTCAGCCTCAAACTCACATCACAGCAATCCTCCTGCCTCTGCCTCCTGAGTGCTGGGATTACAGGCGTGAGCCACCATGCCCGACACTGTGGTATGTGGTGCTGGTTGCTGCTGGGCGTGAGTCTCCATACCCAGTATCATATGTGGTTACCGGGGATTGAACCCGGGTCCTTGAGCTTGCAAGACAGGGGCTAGAACCACTGAGCTAAATCCTCGGCCCCTAAAAATTGCTTTCTTAACCTCTCAAGTCAGATTTAGAATTTCCTAAGCAGTCATTGTACTTTAAGCTCACTAAGAAAACACTTATATCATCAAAATGTACCAAAAGACAGGATGCTCAATGTATAATTTTGTTCCACCACTGGAAGTTAAGGTTGAACCTCCTTTCTGCCAGGTTCTGTGCTGCATGTTGAACACATGACAAGGAGTCAAACACAAGGCCTCCTGATGATGCAGTGAAAGAAAGACATAAACAAACGTGAAGACCCAAAGTGCGATGAGGTGACTGCAGATTGACATCCATATCGACAATATATGACCAGGAAACAGCCCTGCTGCCACATAGGGTGCACGGGGGTGTGCTGAGTGCAGGACAGCTTTATGGAGGAAGTCAGGTTTGAGTGCTTCTGTCCCCAAGGTGATAGGAAGATGAGGACTTTTCCAGGCAAAAGAAGCAGCATATGCAAAGGTAAAATGGCATGATTTGGGAGTTCCCTGGGGGTCTCCCTATCATGAGAAAACCTTCTGAGGAGGCTGGAGGGTGTGGTAGTGTCTATAGCAGGCTTTGCACAGCACTTTCAGTCAGAGGCCAGGCTGCTTACATTAACAAAAGCAGCTCTAGCACCTCCTCCAGCAACCTTCAGTCTCTGAATTTCCCTGTCTCGTTGCTTTCCTCTACCATGTAATGGTAGTGTCTGCTTCTAACTTCTCCAGCACACAAAAAAAGACCTTGTGCTCCATGGATCAGATAAACAGGCAAACAGTCATATGCTGTCTATGGAAGTGGTGGTGTACTTTTTTGTACTCACAAAAGTATAACTCTTGAGTGACAGATTATAGTTAAAATTCTCACGTCTAGTTCTTTCAAGTGTGCGTAGTCCAGGCCCAGGACAACACTTCCTCTGGCCCTACCACTTGGCTTCCCATGGTTTGCTTATGCACAGTTCGATCTTGTGATTCCACTCTCAGCTGTTACTTCCTGTGGTGATAAAAATTACCACAGAGGGGTAGAAGAAGAACTAGAAATAAATTGTGGACTCCCACCCATTTCACAGAAAATTGAAGTTCATTTTATTTTATTAAAAATTAGCATTGTTGGGCCGGGGAGTTAGCTCAGTGGTTCCGGTGCCTGTCTTGCAAGCGCAAGGGCCCGGGTTCGATTCCCCGGTAACCACATAACAATACTGGGTGTGGAGACTCATGCCCAGCAGCAACCAGTACCACATACCACAGTGCCGGGCGTGGTGGCTCACGCCTGTAATCTTAGCACTCGGGAGGCAGAGGCAGGAGGATTGTGATGTGAGTTGGAGGCTGAGCTCAGGGCCAGCCTGAACCACAAAAAGCGAGACCCTGTCTCAAAAAACCTAAAAAAAAAAAAAAAAAATTAGCATTGTTGTCAGAATGTCCTTTGTTTAACAAGTCTTGACAACTATTCAATGATTACTGAGCATCTGAGTGTCTTAAAGAGTAAGGGAAATCCCTACAGCAAGCAATATGGCATTTCAACATCATTTTCAAGGGTAAGTGCTGTATAAAGATATTTATATCATGACTAAAGAACTATTTCAGGTTAAAGTCCTAGAACAAAGAGCAGTTATGTCTTTGAACTTTTATAGGAAGAAAAATCATTGGAAGCTTATGTCAAAAGGATTTTCTTTATTGATAACTGTCTTGTGAAAATATTTTTAGAAGACAAGATGTTAAGTGAGGCAAAGTACATTTTTTAAAATTCCATACCAGTGAAAGTGAGTTACTTTGTGTGCATGGACACTGTTGGACACAAATGTTTGTTGATATGTAAATTTTAAAAGAAATGGTGACTTTTGTGACATAGAAGAAACTGAAAGTGGTTAGCATTGACAAAGGTAAAATCATTACAGCATCATGTTACTATATATTAAATAGTTATTGAGGCGCATACCTAAGTCACACAGCTAGTATGAAGCATAATTTAGTACAGAAGTCAGGCTTCCTGATTCCAAATCCTCCACTATTATCACACACCAATTTGCAACCGATAAAGGCAGGAAAAAGAGTTCACCCTACACAAACAGATGCACACATACTCCACACATAAGGAGCAAATCTCCTTGCACCAACAAAACAACTCAAATTAAATGTCAATTTAAACTATATAAAAACTTAGCATTAAGACCATTAAGGTCTTGGCATTAAGACCATTAAGGTGTTAACTAGCCTGATAAAAAAGGCAAAGATTCCTATTTATAAATCTCATGAAATCCTAAAGCTGTACTGATTAGGAATTTTTAGAATTATAGATAATAACTTTAAATCATTTACCCTGGAGGGGGAAAAAGGAACAACTCACTGTGTCCCATTTGAATGTGAAAAGGGAAAATGTCTGAAAAAATAAGTAGTTAACGACAAGTCTGAGAAGAAAGTGAACCAAGAAGAGATGATTGGGTTTTGTTAATTCCCGAAGCTGAAAATTTTAAATTTAAAGTGAAGAGGAAAGAGTAAAATATTTACTTTTCTGAAAACTGTGTAGAAGATAGCATCATTCAGAAGGCCAGAGTCAGCAACAATTTATACACAGGAGGAGGAGTAACAGACTCCGCCCCTGTGTCTGAAGAAGAAAACAAAACGGAATATCCTAAGAATGTTCAGACTTATGCTCCAACCTCGAAGCCTAATTCACACTCACCTGAGTGGTTTATTGCTTAGTTCATGTACACAAATTAGCAATGGAGGACTTAAAAGCCAATTCAAAAAGCAGCAACAAACACCCTTCTGTGACTCTCAGTTGAAATCCTCTTTCTTAAATATTTAGTTTCTCACAAGTTCAAGGTGTGTAAAAAAGAAAAAGTTTCTTTAAAAAGTGTCTCCTTGGCCACATTTTTCAGAGCCACTCTTGTGCCCAGGGTGGGTGGGCAGAGGCTTCCGCAAACTTAGACACACGGCAGCATCTTTTGGTCAGCACAGTAGTTAGGATGAAATTATTCAGATGCCAGATTACCATCAAATTGCTTCCATAGCTACTATGGAAGTTAAAAATAATGTAAATTTCCCTTTTAAATCATTGGAATTCAACATTAATCATTACTGCAGTAAAATCCAGTCGGGGGGAAAGTTTTGCTACAATATTCTCTCAAGAATAGCTTTTTATAGTTATAGCCAGATAAAATACATTTGTCTGTAAGGTGAAAGCTGCTACTATGTCCTCCCATCTGCGTTACATATTACTGTGAAATTATATTGAGGTTAACCTGGAGTATGTAGTAAAATAAGACCAATTGTCTAACCAAAGAAAATATTCTCAAATCTAATAGTCCAAGAAAGGATATTAGAAATGGAAGGTACAAAATGTATATTTTATTAGAGCTACATAACAGGGAAACCTAGGAAAGAGCAAGTGAATTGTCTATAAGTCCAGGAGTTCAAAGTCATTTGTTTAAATTGGGTGAAATCTTCTCACTCTCCCTTCGCGCCTACGTGAACTACTTGTAATTATATAAAGTGCACTGGCTTTTGAACTTTATTTAATACCTTTCAACACTTCAGAGATCATTGTCAATCAAACTATTTTTAAGAATATGTGAGAGGTTTTTTCTCGGTCAGTCTAATTAACTTTTTGTAATATGTACTTGGTGACAACCACAGGGTGGTACAAGTTTGCAACAAAATCTTAAAATTTCTTTTATTTGCCTTTTGAAACAGACACCAGCCTCCAAGTCTGTGTTCTCATTCAAATTTGCTCATATTCACTTATTTGATCTTAGCATCTTTTTACATTTTATAGATAAAAGATTGTATTCTTGATTTAATGTTGTCCAAAAAAATTAGATTCTATTGACAATTTTGAAGGTGTCCCCAAATTTAACACTCATATTTTCTTAAATTAGAAAAAGATGTATCAACTTGCCCAGCTTTAATATTTTCAGTAACTCTCATTTTTAAATCATTATAAAACCAAACCAGGTCCCTTCAGCTAACCTTACATGAACGCCTACTCCGGTGAGAGGTAATGGAGTTGAGGTATTGGGGTACAACATCTGGTAAAGACTTGGAAATTACGATTTTCTCTTACAACTGAAAACCATATCCTGGTCAGGTCTCAGTGGGGTTTAACGCTGTCAGAGCACACAAGGTTTGTTTTGATCTGTTCTGGAGTAACACACATAGCTTTCAGTTCACACTAATAACATCCCTGTGTCTGGTATACACCAATCCAGAGGCTACTAATTAAAGGTTGGAATTAACCAAACACAGTTTCTCTACGAAACATGTGAAACTTATTAAAACTTAAAAGTGACTGCTGATGCTCAATACAGGCAAAACTAAGGAATGTGGGAGTCTTACGAGGTTACTTAAGCAAAAAATTTTAAAGCAAAAAATTTTCAAGATGCTTTTTGTTGGCCTGTTTAGGACATGATGTGTTAACATAATAGAAAACTATGCCAAACTTTTAAAATGACTAAAGTCAAGAAAGGAAAGAGTTTAACAGGGAGGCAGCCTGTTTCTTTTATTTTGGAGAGAGGTTTTTGCTTTGTAGTTCAGGCTGGCCCTGAGCTCAGCCTCCAACTCACATCACAGCAATCCTCCTGCCTCTGCCTCCCGAGTGCTGCGTTACAGGCATGAGCCGCCACGCCCGGCACTGTGGTATGTGGTACTGGTTGCTGCTGGGCATGAGTCTCCTCCCCTGGCTTTGTTGTATGTGGTTACAAGGGATTGAACCCCGGCCCTTGTGCCTGCCAGACTGTTAGAACAATTACTTTACCTTCTTTCACGAGAAAACTGCTTGTACATGTGGAAATGAAAGGGAGCTGGAAGCAGTGGAAAATGACTCCATGAGGTGGGCTTCAGTGGCTAAAATAGATAGCTAAAAGACTATAATTTTATTTTATTTTTAAATTTTATCATCTACATATTATGTATAACACATAAAGAATAGTAAAATTTCATGAGTATATACCTTGCTGAAGTTTTTGCAAATGGAAGCTACCCATATAACCAGCACTTAGATTATAAAACAAAACCTTATCAGCACTCTCTTAAATTTAGCAAGAGAGGGCTGGGATTTAGCTCGGTGGTACTGTGCCTGCCTCACAAGCGTAAGGTCCTGACCCTCTGGATGAGTGGAAGGAACAGGGAAGCTCTACACTTGGACATCAGTGTGAAACAACTAGTCCAATGCTTTGACAAGGTTCCCAGGTACTCACCCAACACGCGTGACACCAGAGGTTTGAGCTACATATAGACAGACTTGCGGAGAAGAGAAAATACTTCGAGAAAGACTTTCCTGGGAGGTGCGCT
Source organism: Petromus typicus (assembly GCA_004026965.1). Classification (NCBI taxonomy): domain Eukaryota; kingdom Metazoa; phylum Chordata; class Mammalia; order Rodentia; family Petromuridae; genus Petromus; species Petromus typicus. The sequence goes on from PVIR01003274.1 coordinate 54,611, forward strand.
CAAAACTGTGGTTTATAGGGCTGGGAATTTAGGTCAGTGGTGCCAGGACCTGCCTCACCAGCTCAAGGTCCAGGGTTCGGTTCCTGATGCCAAAAAAATATAGATAGATAGATAGATAGATAGATAGATGATAGATAGATGGTTTTTAAAAGTAGTGAAAACACTACAGCTTAAAGTTAATATCCACAAAGTTCTGGAGTCAAAGAAATATCACGTCAACAACTTAATACCACAGAGACCTGGTCCAAATTATTTAATCTCTCTCAACTCTGGTGAAACTGCCAAAATAAAGATGCATCTGGGCCAGGGAGTTAGCTCAGTGGTTCTGGTGCCTGTTTTGCAAGTGCAAGGGCCTGGGTTCATTTCCCAGGTAACCACATACAATACTGGGTGTGGAGACTCACTCCAGCAGCAATCAGTACCACATACCACAGTGCTGGGCATGGTGGCTCACGTCTGTAATCCCAGCACTCGGGAGGCAGAGGCAGGAGGATTGCTGTGATGTGAGTTTGAGGCTGAGCTCAGGGCCAGCCTGAACTACAAAGTGAGACTCTGTCTCAAAATAAATATATAAATAGATAAAATAAAATAAAAATGCATCAATATCACTGAGAAAGTCATGTAAGTGGAGCCCCTACGGTTGTGAGAAAATGCTGAACACAAGTAATCAAAAACTAGCATTTGTCATTATTATGACAGTAACCCAAAAACTGATCCACCTGCTGTAGACAAGACTTCCTGATTTTCTCTTCTTGAACTTCAGTTTATTCTGTTTCCTGTGTTTTTGTCATTTATCTGTTTGCCAATTAGAACAGACTGAAGACTAACGTCAGTGAATGTCAGTCTTTCCCACTTCTGGATTTGCAGAGCCTAAGAATTTTCCACAAATATTTCCTAACATTCTGCTCCAGCGTGTTTTCAAACTTTGGTGTGCATAAATGTCACTGGATTCCTCGTACCTGGTACCTGAATGTTTCGTTTGAGTAGATCTGGGGTTAAGCTGGGACTTTGCTTTTCTGCAGAGTCTGCATAGAATGAGCACCTACATGATTCTTGTACCTAAGTTATCCTTTGCAAAATGCACAACCTCTCAGCTTCAGGACTTCAGAGATTTTTGAGCATCTGTCGAAGCAGAGGAATGTTCACTGATTCCATTTTCTATGCTAAGTAGATGTATCCACAGCTGACACTTTCAAACATTAGAAGAATTTTCCAAGGAATAAAAAAATTCTCCAAACATGTGGGTTGCTGGCCTTCATTTCAGACAGATCATTAGCATATCGTTAAAAGTCCTCAGCACAAATGAGATGCTAATGAGACTAGCTGAGTCAAATCAATGCAACTTTAAAATTCATGAAAGCAAAAAATAAGATTCTTACTAATGTATAAATGTAGTATTTTTCTCATTATGGTGTTCTATTTCTTTAGCATATTCTTAACATCTGACATTCTCTACTTTTTGGCATTTTCAGTTCCTCTTTCTGTTCTCTGTAAAAATAAGCTCATCAGCACCATACTGCAGATTTGTAGAGATATTTCATCTGCACATATATGTATCATGACATGATTGTATGTAGGTATATGTATACACATGTATGTGTATATGATAAGCATATATGCATATACACATATACAAATATTCAAGATAAGCACAATGCTTTGGTAAATGAATAACTCTCCCTAGCCCTCTCATATTTTCTTCCCTTTTGTCCTTTTCCATTGTCATCATCACCTCATTTGGTACATACCCAATCATGCCCATATTTGATTAAAAGGTTTACCCCTTAATAAAGTTCACGTGTAGATCTTTCATAGACTATTTGATATTTTTAAGTAAGATTACCATGCTGGTGATAATTATGGTCTTCTTCAGTGAGCTCAGTAAGCATGTATGTGAGACCTACTGTGTGCACTTAGGACTAGTTATTTTCACAGTTGCTAAGGGAATAAAAGTCACTCTGCGTTGAGGCACAGGTTGAAATGAGGACATGGTGGCACTTCTTTCCATCAAAGAAGCACAGGAGAAAATCTAAGCTGTGGAGAGAGCAAGACCACTTGGTTCTGACACCCGAGTTTGCTGTTATGGAACAAATCCTTCTGCTTTTCCTGCCCAAAGCGCATAGTTGTTAGAAACTCTTGCTTTACATAGTGTGCCAATCTCTTGGCCTGTAGCCTAGCATTGCAATTTTCCCTTTCTAAGAGTACCAGAGTCCATCCATTTCTAAGACGACATCTGCTGAAGGCAAGAAAAGTTTCGAAAGTGGATGAGAACAGATCAATATAATTGTCTAGAGGAGAAGTATGATGACTAGGTGTGATGATTTACATATTCCCCCCAAATGCTCTAAAATTAAAATGGAACTTTTTGTAATTGAAAAAGTAATTTAGAAAAAAGAAAATTAAGGAATAATGTATCTTAAATTGGGTTGCCCCACTATTGGAAAATACAGTATAAAGTCACTGTAATTGGTATAATTATCAGATATTCTCATTTGTATTTTAAATTCAAACATATCTTAAGTTTAATGAAGTGGTTGCTTTGAAAAAGGACCCTCAGTGGAATATGCAATTGCTTTTCCTCGGATGTCAAAATTTCAGGCATGAGTGGATAGAAGATGGTTTTGTTTTTTCTTCCCCCCCCCCTAAGTTTTCTAAAATAAGCATGAATGACTTTTATAATTAAAAACATACCAATAAATGTTATTATTTGGAAAGAATATTTTGGACTCACTGAAGCCCACAGATATTTCAGCTTTGCCCTAATTTACTTCTACACTTCAGGAATTTGCCTGACTGGTTTCATTATGGTAGACAAGTTCTTTTAAAAAAATTCAATGATTTCATTTGTTTTTATGATTTTATAATTAGGTATCTTATAAATATCCTTGATTTCTGAATCTCTTTGGTGTTGGAATAAATTTAATCAAGGAATTATACACTTAGCAAAATTCAATCTCTTTTTGGATGTGGCCTTTTAAACAGGCAACCACCAAATTTACAATGTGGGGCTTGTGAAAATGTCTCATTATCTAGGATTATCATAATCCTGGAAATGACAAATTTTAAAATTTGTAGATCCATTTTAAGACCACAGTGAAGGCTGAAAGAAGCAGGCTGTATTTATTGTGACCAGGTGTTTCTGACCCACCATGTTTAATAGCTGAGACCATAGTGCTCTGTCCCCAGAGCTCTGTTCAGGAAGGTATAAAAGGTATGAATGTTTAAGAGGGCCTGGTAAAATCTTCACCTTCGCTTCTCAAAGAGTACCTCATTCGAAGGGTAGAACTTAGCAGCTTCCTACTCAAGGTGAGAAGTACTGCGATTTCTAAAAAACAGAGGCTGAAGTCAGTCAACTTAGGGTATGTCCAACAACACATCATTCCATTGAACCAAAAGGAGTTTAAGAAATTGAATTCATTAAAACCAATGTGAAAGGACAAAAAAAGCCGCAAACAGACGGATGATAGAATCAGCCACTTCTAGGCTTAGACTGAAGAGGCTTATCACAGATTTGCTGTTTCCATTGAGATGCAATCACTGATACTGAAAACACAATTTTAGACATGCAATACTGTAAAATAATTCTAATCAGAAAAAGGAGGGGCATAAATCAGTCTGTTTTAATTTACAGGATCTATGTTTGCAAGGTTGAGTTTCTATTTTGAATATGACAAAGGTTCATTTTCTTTAAGAAGAAATTTTGTGTCATGTTTTATTTCACCAACAACTTTTTAAATAAAGGTTGATTTACTACTTTAAGCAGCAAAAACACCATACAGGTGGGATGTTTTCCAGCACAGAGACACAGATCCCTTGGCTCCCTTGCCAAGTTCCCTCCCAAAGGGCACTGTCCTTAGGTCAGAGCTGGGTCTGTCCTGTGGTTTGCTTCAAATAGACTAGGGTAAGAACAGGAAGGAAGCATCGTGGTAAAGGCTAGCAGGTCTCCTGAGCCAGACTGTGCTTTCCCACCTTGCATCCTCTACTTAGCAGCTTGTGACTTTGGTTGACTTAATTCCTCTGCCTTTTCCTTGTCTTGTAGATGCTAATATGATTATATCATACAGGTGTTATAAAGTGTCGGTGAAGTCAATATTTGTAAAGTTCTTTAAGCAAGCGACATAGCAAAGAGTAAGTATTAGCTATACTCATGAATACAATCAGTCTCAAGACACAAATGAGAGGAAAAAAGAGATGAGAGAAAGAACAGTTGCCAACCAGTATAGGGAAAATTACTGCAGAAAAATTATGAAATATACTCATGGTTCTAAGTTAAGTAGTTATAGAGTTTTCTTTTCCTTTTGAGTAAATCTCCAGGAAATCTAAATGGATACTCTTTAATGATCTTCCAAACATTCCTCAAAACAAAACCAATAGCCCAGAAGACTGAGATAGCATTTTAGAAAAAGAAACAGCAGACACTTGTGAAACATTTTCACCTATAAAAGTAATGACCAAACTTATTCTCAATCTCATTTCGAACCCATTGGGTTAAGAAGCGAATCACTTTGGGATCAAGCATCAGCCACTGCCTGTTCCAAAATATTTTCTAATCACAGAACACCAGTAGGAAATGGCACAAAACAATAAGAAGGCTACCTAATGACCAGGAAGCCCAATGACAAGAGTCTAATTCAACAGATTCCTCAGAGGCCCTTCCAACAGCCATTATAACAGTCAAAAGAAGGGGAAGGTAACAGTGGATTATTACCTTTCACTCAACACTTCTCTCTGGGCCAAGAATTTTTTAAATGTCACAGGAATATAATTCACACGCTTCACAGATTGTGAACAATTTTTCTATAAACCTTCAGCCTTATGTCCAGCAGCACCCAAGCTCAATATAATCTAAGAGCGGCAGCCAGTGGCCAGCACACCATCTGTCCTGCCATTCCAATGCCCCAGGGTATGGAGGAGAGGATTCCATGTGGCATTTGCCTGTAGAGGCAGAAAAACAAATGCTGCTTGGAGTGGAACAACCTGACAATGCCAAGGCTTTGCCAAAACATTGGAAAAGCTGGGAGCCATCACACGCACTAAGTGAGACGAGAAACTCCCGTTGATAGGCGCCTTATAGACTAGATGATGGTAGAAGAGGAAATATACTATTGGGGGTTGCCGTGCCAACCATTCACCATCATGAACTTGGGGTCAGCCAACATCACCTCTTTTCAATCTTTCAATGGCAAGAGTTTAACATAAAAAAATAATCCTGCTCACTAACATGGTTGAAAGCTCGCTGTGTACCAGACACTGTGCTAAAGGTGTTACTAGGAATATTACCTTATTTAATCCCATGAACCCTATCTTACATTTAAGAAAATAGAGGCATGTGAAGATTGAGTGTTTACCTAGTGTCACCTGTTGGTAACCGAGACATTACATAATCAAAACTCAATGTCCATTTGAATTTATTTACTTGCATAAGTAAATAAATGCATTTTAAATTAGGAGTTTAGTTTTAATCCATAAATTCACTAAGTATGCATGCATTTCTGTAGCTGAAAGTAAGGGACACCACATGAAAGGTGAAGATCTTAATAGTTAGTCCGATTAAATGCATAGTGCCTAAGACTGTGGTCATCAAACAACTTCCTCTTCCCACACAATCATTTTTGTTGTCATTTAATTACCCATTAATCCTTTTTAACTGGCTTTTAACTGTTTTGCATAACAAGCATCCTGATTGCTATTTTGTATGGACAGCAATTAATCTCCATAAAATGGTATTAACTCCTTCAGAGTACCACCTACCTAGCACCTAGCAGTATTTAAATGTTCATTTGTTCCCTTATTCATTTTAAAAATATTTATGAAATATCTATGGAATATCAGGCATTGGGAAGAGGGTGATGAACAAGATACAGGTTATCCCACTTTCAGGATACTATAATCTAGCCAGGTAGCCTAGAGGTGAACTAACAATCACCCTTGAATTAATGAATTACAATTGAGATTTATGGCACCAAGAAGACATATGTTATACATTAAAAATACAGAAGTGATATCATCCAGCCTGGAAAAGTCAAAGAGGACATCATTGACATAATGTTTAAACTGAACCTTGAATGGAAAATGAATGGACATTTGTTGGGGGGGGGGGAATAGGTATTCTAGGCAGAGGGAACAGCATGTGCAAGGACCTCGGAGCAGGAATGAGCTGGATGCAAGATGGGCATTAGTTTTAATTATTAAATTGTCAACTTTTTTTTTCTTATCTACAGAGTGGTATCTTCTAGAAACTGTCATGCAAGCTGAGTACCAGAAAATAAAATACTGCAAGAGAGTTCCCAAAAAAGCATTCAAACCTGAAACAATCACACCATTGTCCATGTTGTAGGAAAGTCTTTGGAATGATTCACTCTAGGTGCAACCTCTGAAATGTTCATGAATCCGCCATAGAGACTCTCTGGTTTGTGTTAGGCTTTCCCTGTTCCTCTCCACCATCCAGAAAGAGGGCAAAGGGAGAGGAGGTTAAAGAGAAAGGACTGTATAGTTGTGGCATAAAAATGAATCTCTCTCAAGTACCTAAGTGATAATTCTTCAGATCTTCCGGCAAAACAAAACAGGGGAGTGGTCAGCTAACTGCATTTCCATTCCCCCCACCCCCACTACACACTTCCTCTTCTGAACGCCTCCACCCACCTTGAACTGAGATTGAAGACTTTGCCAAAGTAAACAGAGATGCTTTAAAAAAGCAAGGAAAAAGGGGAAGAAAGGCAAAAACAGTGAGAAAGGGGAAAACAAACCCCTACAGCACCGCTTGCACTTTGGATTCCACATGGCGAAATTATCTGAGTGCCACCCTGACTCCTTTGAAAAGCACACAACCACCCATCACCCAGCTTAAGTGGCATAAAAAGCGTCCCCACCGACTGATTGCATTCAAAGTGTGTGGTCCAGGAAATCGATCCGCTTGGAGGACAAAGCCCACACGTCTTCTCTGCCAGTTCACTTGGTTTTCTCGCTGATTGTTTTCTCCAGGTAATGCTTGCAACCTAAGTAGCGTCAGGAAAGTAAGCAGCCCTTGATAAAGTGCAGGGAACCTAAGAGGGAGGAGCTGGGGGCGGTGCAGGGGCCTGCGCCGCCCGGGTCTCAGGGATGAGTCTTATCGAGCCCCTGATTAGCGCAGCGCGCTTGAAAAGGACGGATCGTGTGGCAAAAAGCTGAGAGTTATTATAAAACTAAATCACAGGTCGGTCAGAGTTTTCCTCATTTTGAATCTCCAGAAACAGCGCTGATAAAACAGTCCAAGCTGGCCTGGAAATGGGGCGAAGTGCCTCCTAGCACATACGGGCTTTTCAAAAGGCTCCAGCCCTTTTCCAGAGGCCAGGTGGAGATTCAATCTTCCCCTCTCGCCCACCACAGTCACGCACCCTCCCTGTTTATGACTGCCTTCTCAAAGCTTTGAAGAAATCAGGAACTATCAACGCTTATCCTTCCTTCTGTTTTGAGTTTTAAAGCAAAGCAATCCTATTGTTTTAACCAAACAAAAAAGTTTTCACTTCAGCAAAATAAATATATAATACCTGTGAGACACACACACACACACACACCCTCTGTCAATAGTTCTTAAAGCAGGAAAAGTGGAACCTCGCTTATAATGTCTTCATTTTCATGCTATCCTTTTCGTTTCCCTGTGTTCTTCGGTAGCAGAAAACACGATTTTTAAGGAGAAACCATAGGACACAGTCAGATACTATCCCACTGAGCTACACCCCGATAAACCATAGTCTGAATGGTATGAGGTAGAGAATAAGTTTTCTAAAGCATAGCAAGATTAGGGGCTGTAGAATATTTTAGAATATTGACCTGATATACATGCATTTCTACAGTTTTACAATATTTCTCCCAACCACTCTCTCTCTCTCTATGATAATTCTTTCTCTTCAAATCCCTGTACAAAGAGGACTAAAGGAAGCAATACCAGGTGAAAAACCAGTTGATGAGAAGCACAGTCAATTATCTTTCTGAGCCACTACTGTCCTGAAGAAAGATGAAAATCATTAAAATATGTTACACGTAACATGAAGCTGCCGAAATGAAGCCTAGTATTCTATGTACAACAATATAAGCAACTAATTTGCTCAAAAGGAAACGAATATACTTTCATTTAAATTTTTTAATCCATCCTTTTTTATCTTCTTCCATGGAAGTACGTTCCTCACAACTCTCATAAAGGACGAATATTTCATTGCACCACAAAAAGCTTGAGTTTCTTGCCTCAAAGTAGTATATCCTGCCTCTTGCCCCAACCTTTTGCTCTTCAAAAAGGAACATCTCTGAGCCACAGTACTACTTCACTGATAAAGTTAAGTTGGCCCCAGCAACACAGGGCAATTGAAACTGACAAGGAATTCAAACTAAGTAGGATAAGGAGAGGTGCTCAGAAACTAATGGCTCTGCTTTTGAATTCTCTGTTCCCAGGCTACACTCCCGGGGGTATCAAACTTCTAGGACACTTAATATGCTGGTTGACGGTGCACCACCTCAGCACTGGACTGTTTACTAGATAGGGAACAAGAGAAAAACAATCTTCTCTGCATGCGTTAGAGAATACAAAACTATATTTTAAAATAATATTTCATCGGGGTGGAGAAAGAACATTTTTTTTTTTCCCAAGGAGAACTTTCCTTGGCACCACAAAATTAAAGGATTTTGTAGCCTTGTCTTCTTTTCGTCTTTCCCAGCGGAGGAAATTGCAAAGGCCAGCCCTTGAAAAATAATATAGTAAAATCTAACTTTATTCCCCTAATCTCTTAATAATGCTGCAGCTGGCCATGATCTATTTAGCATAACACGAAAATAATGTATTTGTACCAAGCAGATTTGAAATGCTTTAAAATAGTGAAAGCTATTTACTTGATTGATTAAGTTAAAGTGTTTACATAAAAGTGTCATATTTTGACATCAGTCATACAACACCACATCTGGTACTTCTAATTAAATTGTGTGAAAAAGACTACATTTTTTATTCAGTCACAACAATATGGCTAATGGGAAGTACAAACGTATTCATCATGCCCAGAGCCCAGGATCTGCACTTATGGCATGTGGTTGCTAAAATCCCCAGATTTGGATTTTGCAAAGCTTTCATAGCCTCCAACACATGTTTTGCCTGAACAAAGACTGAGGAACTGGGCCCCACCTCTGTGAGTCAACGGTTATTATTTTTCCTATTTTGATTTAAACCTCTCCAAGCGCCATCAGTGAAGTAAAATGTAATGAGAATTAGAATAAAGTTGTCTTAAGGAATGGGTGCTCAGAGCCCAGGTATGGTGCTTTGTTTTGTTAAGCTTTATTCCTGCGGATTAGGAAATAAACTCAAGAAACTTTAATGGAGGGATCGGGGAGTAAAACCCTATTATTCATTCAGAGTAGGAGCTCATTTGTATCTTCCTTCAAGTGTGGAACTCATACATATCTTACAAATGGCCTGCTCCTTGCTGGAGCACATGATTTAAACCATGATTTTTTTTTCCTTCCAAAATTAAGATGAAATATTTTTACATATAGCAACTTAAGGACAAAATGGCTTGGCTTGTTAAGGCATACTTAACTTCACTTTTAATATAGACAAATAATACTTCAAAATCCTCTCTTTTTTTTAAGTTAAATCATGTCTGCCCCATGTGCAGATTCAATTTACTGACTAAGTACACAGAGGAGTCTAGCCTCTCTGGGAACCATCCATTTGGTTAAGAAGGTAGAGAGACACTGCTGTATTTTCTTAAAGAGATTCCTGGCCTTCTTTTCCTCCTTTGTTTCGGCTTAAAGACTACCTTGAGAAATGTTGCCCAGCAGTAAAAGGAAAATGACTTCAAGCTTCAAAATCAGGAAATTTGGGCAGTAAAATCTAAGTTATAAAGTTAATGCCGAATGAAAAATAAATCGAGCTCTTCTAAATGGGTGAAGTGTCAGCCATGAAAAGCAAAGGCCATCCGACTTCCTGTAGAGTTATTCGTCCTTCCTCAGGCAAACGCTGCCTCCAAAAGGCCCTTAAGTTGGTAGAGGCTACGTCAGCCCAAGAAGGTAAAGTGTTTGAACACACATATGGCATATGCACTTATTTACCATGTACTATGTTCAATTTAAGGAAAATAGACGTGAAGGCAGGAACCGTGAACAAATAGAGGGCACCGTTTTCCATAATTGCAAGGAGACTTAGGTAATGCTCTATGCAGTGTTTGATTTAAAATGTTAAAATATTAACAGAAGTTTTCTATAGCAGAGTGTTCCTATCACAGTGAAATGACTCATAAGAATGCTAAATTCAAACCAGATGGGCACAAACATGAACTGAAAAAAAAAAAAATCAGATATTTAGGGGTCAGCATAGGTCTCCATAAAAATGAAGACCTTGTCTGAGTTAGTGAAAAATGAACTTTCAGTGATAAAAAAGAAAACAAGAGCAAATATTAGTGCCTTATTTTAATTATAGAAGCCACTGTCAATTAGAAGAGCTAACATTTACAAAACTTCATATTGCCATTTTAATTTGAAAAAGATGATGACGGTAATCTCAAGACTTGAGATAAACAGAACTTTCCATGTCTCCTCTCCAAGCAGAGTCAGGGACCCACTGGTTTCAGCTGAGCGCTGTGCTAATACTCTGCAAGAATTTCCTCGCTTCCCACGGAGGAGTGCCCTCATTGAAGATTTGTGTGGTATGGAAACCGCCAACCATCAGTCCACGGCACAGTGCCAGCCTCTGCTCCCCTTTCAGCAGACCACAGAGGGACATTCTCATTGCTGGGCCAGACACCCCACCAAACCTCTGCTCTCTTGTTAAAAATATGTTTCCTCACATTTTTCCCTTTTTGTTTGTTCCTCCCGAGCCCCCTCCCTTTACCATTTGCAGATTGTCTGCAACATGTGCTGCGTTTGAATGTGTACATACCCTACAAGAAGAAAAATATGTGGTCTCGGAATTAATATTGTTTTTGACTTATAGGGAAATTCCAGTTGTGTTTAACTTGGACTGTGGGATCCAGGGACTTTACAGAGAGGAGAAACGAATGTGTTTTGAGCAAAAAATGTGTATGGGGAGTTCCCTACTGTTTTGTTGCTGGAATCTTGGACAACATAGGGAGAACTGACAAGCACATAATTCAGTCTGGCAGCCGTACCACTCTGCGCTGTAAGCCTGTCAGTCCCTGCTAGCTAAGGAAGGGCTGGCCTGCTTTGGGCAAGGATGAGAGACCTCCCAGGAACAAGTAGGTACTTCAGGAAATGGTGTTTCTCATTCAGTAGGTGGCCTCTCCTCTCCAGGTTCCTATGAATTGGTGCCCTGCATGGTGTTGGGGGACACTGGGTCGCGCTGAGCTGTTTACCTTTTGGATGAAACTTAACACCACAGACCTAACCATTTGTGGTCACCAGAGATCTTACGGCAGACTTTCTAAGAGCAGTTGTGTTAACTCCAGAATCCTGGCCCCAGTCCAGCTCAAGTAATTACATTCTCCCTCCTTAAAACTCCCCCTGCAGTTTCAATTGAATCTGATAGTCTCAGTCCTTGTCCCTGGCAGGGCCAGGCCTGGTGGTGAGCATCGCCTGAGTGCAGGAGCGGCCGGGGAGCCATGGGTCCCTGGCCCTCACCGAGGTGTGCCAGCACTTAATACATTAGTTCTCACGAAAGCATATGCACAACTTGGGTTTTTAAAGGTGCTCCCAGTACGCAAAGTGGAGGCAATGTCCACATGTCTGTTTATCTGCAGCAACAGCAGTAGCATGATCTTAGACTACTTCTACAGAAGCTAAATTCAGGATGAGGGAAGGGAGGTGGAGTCCCACTGCACTCTGACATAGGAGTTGTCCGATTCAGGGTGTTCAGCTCAAGAGATGCATGTAAGAGAGGCATCTAATCTAAGTAGAACACATTCTCTGAGCCTGCTAGAATGAGATACGGTTAGTAATGATGTCATGTGAAGGATGGCTAAAGGATCTTGGGGTGTGTAGCTAGAAAGGAAGGAAGGAAAGAAAAAAGGAAAGAAGGAAGGAGGAAAGGGGAGAAGGAGAGTTAGCAAATACAGGAAAGGAAATAAGGAGAGACGAGGAAAGAGGGAGAGAAGCAAAGAAAGAGAAATCAAGCAAATAAGCAGGCAGCCAGCTAAAATTTGAAGCATAGGCATGCTTCACAGCCTCCACAGGAGAATCAGAACCAGGGGTTAGAATTCTGGGATATATGCATATCTTAGGAATGAGACCCAAGCCTAAATACAAAATTATTTTATGTTTCCTACATACCTTATACACAGAGCCTAAGAGTAATTTTGTACAATATTTCAAATAATTTTATGTGCAACCAAAATTTATGTACATTAAATTATTAAACTTAAGTCATCATTTTGATGGCTTGGGAGCATTCTTGATCCATTTTCAGATTAAAGCTAGTAAACCAATTATGTACACATTTTTTTTTTTTTTTTTTTTTTTTTTTAGGTTTTTGGAGACAGGGTCTCGCTTTTTGTGGTTCAGGCTGGCCCTGAGCTCAGCCTCAAACTCACATCACAATCCTCCTGCCTCTGCCTCCCGAGTGCTGGGATTACAGGCGTGAGCCACCACGCCCGGCACTGTGGTATGTGGTACTGGTTGCTCCACACCCAGTATTGTTATGTGGTTACCAGGGAATCGAACCCGGGCCCTTGCGCTTGCAAGACAGGCGCCGGAACCACTGAGCTAACTCCCCGGCCCTATGTACACATTTTTAAAAAGAAAAGAATCTAGCAAATTGGCAGATTCAAGGAAACTTTTTATGAAGAAAAAATATGTTTTAATAGGCCACTACAGAAAGGGAAGAGACCTTAAGAGACAGAATCTTAAATACAAAGGCTGGGAAGTAGGAAAACATGGAGTAATTTCTAAGAAATATGTAAATATATTTCTTAAATAAATGATATTGTTAAGATGAAGGAAGCAATTGAAAGGCCAGTTGGAGAGACACTGTGGAGGGCTCTGGAGCAGGAAGTGTGCTAAGATGAGGCCTAGGTAGAGGATGTTGATACAGCAGGGCTGTAGTTAGACAGACTGGACAGTTGAAGGCTGAGTTCAGGTTGGTGCAATGACAGGTCCAACCTGGGCGTGGGCTATAGTGCAGAGGACAGGGTGTCTGGTTTCTGTGGTGTAGGTGATGCCATGCTGTCTCACCATCCTGACTTTCTGTAAGTCACATGCTGACTGGGACAGTTCTTCCCTGCAACCTATCCATCCTTAACACCCCAAGTGCACAATGTGCTATAGCCAGTGGAAGACATTAAGGATTATCTATCTCAACCCCACCAAGTCTTGAAGATCCATTTATTTCTCTGCCTTTGTACCTGGTGTCAATAACGGCTGAGCGATTGCACCCAGGTAAGGGTAGAGTATGCCTTGGTGGAACTGGGTTCGTTGTTCAGTTACAAGGCCCAGCTCCAAAATGGTGAGGACGTTCACAGGTCTCTTCCTTGTGTGGAAGAGCTCAGCCAGGAGGCATTCTTAGGACCTCCTCCTCAGGGAGTCTGGTGAGAAAGAAACATGGTTAGCAGGCCCTTGGAGACTGCCGTAGCCCAGAATACACAAGGAATTACGGAGCACTGCATGGTAGGGGATCCCATATTCTTCAATTCATGCTTCTCCTGGGCGCAGAGAATTTTCCTTTGTGAATAGTACTGTCTACACATCCCAAAGGATAAATATGAATTTCCCTATTTACTGTACTTTGAGACTACAGATTCCTGTGTCTTAAATATAATCCCCAACATTTTACTAGTTTCACAGTCTTTATATTATACTTCCAACACTGAGGGAAAGATGTGAGTGTAATATTTTTAAAAGTTGAATGAAATCAACACATTTTCTACTTTTTTATGGCATAAACTGTGACTTGTCCCAACAGTTTGACAAATTGCTATTCCTAAATTCTGGGAGTGCATTTTTGTAGCTCCCCTGTTCAGTGGAGATTATAGACAGTCCCAAGACACAGTCTGACTAAATGTTTTATCAAGATAAGAGAGGGCTGGCAACACAGTAGAAGGCTGTTTCCAGGAGTGGTCAGGACCAGGAGGGAAAAGATTCCAAAGTTGTAATCAATCTTCTCCCAGCATTCAACACGCCCAGAGCAAACCTCTTTTTAGAGAGTTGTGGGAAGCTGGAATGATTCTTTTATTTTAATATCTTCATTCTACAGTTGAGGAACATGAAAGAGATTTTCTTAGGCTCATTTATAAGAAATACATCTGTAGGGATAAGTTAGTTACACAATGACTTCTATAAGTCGTAATGGTTGGTTCATTGAATCTATGTTTTGTTAATCTAACTACAAACTCAGGACAAGAGGAACTAATATGTAAACATTCTTTCCCTGTACACACAAAAACATTCAGTAGCAAGAAAAAAAGAAAAATACTAGGATTTGTCTTTGTAAGTCAATGCTCTTGCCTTATTCCAGTCTCTTGGC
>PVIR01003274.1:69141-90908 GCA_004026965.1 Petromus typicus
GAAAAGAAGTTCAACTCATAAATTCTGCAAGTTCTCTTGTGCTTGATCATAAGGAGGCAGTTTTCCTTTCTAATTAAGAAATAAGACAAATGAAAAGAAAAGTAGGAATCTCCTCTGTTTTCAAGCTTAAATACACATTGCAATGAATTCTGAATGCATCATTTACTCTTAATAAATACTGGATATGTAATATGGATTAGACACTATCAAGCTTGAAATTTAGACATATAACTGAGATCTGACATAAAGGCCTAGGAACACTTATTTTAATAACTGGGAGGAAGACTATAGTGTAAAAGTGAACACTTCTACTCAGTGATGCAAATTAGTAGTTAACCTTTCCTCTAAAAAGAATAAAAAGCCGTACATTTAATTATGAAGTTCTATCTACTGATAGCAGTTGCAAAGGAGAGCAGCGTAAAGCTTTGTACAAATAAGGCTGGAAATAATACTTCTGGCTTTTCTTCCCACACAAATCTATATCCGGCCACAAACATAAACTCTGTTCTCCCACATAGTCTTGGGATTATAGTGGGAAGGAAGCCTGAAATGAGATCTTCCTTCATGACTTCTTGCTGTGCTGGGTAACACATGGTATGAGACCATCTCTGATACATTTTATTGAAAATTCAATCAAGTATCATTAAATGATATACATATGTTTCTAAAATACAGAAAACATTTATCACATTTTAATTGAGTTTTCTGAAAATAGATAGACTTTAATGTTTGTACTATCTCTATTACTATTATTGCCCTTAATATAAAAAACATCTCTTATGGAAAAAGAAGATCAGAAAAAGTTGAAATAAAACTCTAGTTATTTAGTTGAAAGACCTCTACTCTGAAAATTGCAGCACTCTGAAAAAAGGAGATTAAAGAGGATATCAGAAAATGGAGAGACATCCCTTGTTCCTGGTTAGGAAGAACCAATATTGTCAAAATGGCTAAACTCCCATAATGACTGTATAGATTCAATGCAATCCCAACTGAAATCCTAACAGCATATTTCACAGATCTACAGAAAATAATACAAAAATTCATCTGGAACTGCAAAAGATGTAGAATAGCAAAAACAATTCTAGGCATCAAGAACATAGTGGTGGTGGGATAATCATAATCCCCAAATTAAAACTATACTACAAAGCCACTGTGATAAAAACTGCATGGTACTGGCAAAGTAACAGACCTGAGGATCAGTGGGGTAGATTAGAAGATCCAGAAACAACTGCAGACACACTAAGCCACCTCATCTTTGACAAAGAAGCCAAATATCTTTAATGGAGGAAAGATAGTCTTACTTTAACAAATGGTGCTGGAAAAACTGGGCTTTAACCTGTCAAAGACTAAAGTTAGCCCTATCTTTTTCACTGTGTACTAAATTAAAATCAAAGTGGATTAGAGACCTAAACAATAAAACAGAAGCACTAAACCTGCTGAAAAACAGGTTAGGTAGAACTCTTGCAGCACTGTCTTAGGGAAAGATTTTATTTATAAAACCTCTATAGCAGAAGAACTAGCAGAAAGAATCAATAAATGAGATCTTATCCTTTTAAAAAGCTTCTGCCCAGCAAGAGAAACCACCAGCAGAGAGAAAAGATAACAAACTATATGGAAAAAAAATTTACCAGCTGTTTCTCAGACAATAGGCTACTATCTAGAATATATCAAGAATTTTTAAAAATCAGCCTTTCCAAATTTAAAGAACTATTTCAAAAATGGACAATGAACAGACACTTTTCAGAGGAAGAAGTAAAAGCAGCCAAGAAACATATGAAGAAATGCTCAACATTACTGGTCATTCAAGAGGTGCAGATGAAAACAACACAGATTCCATCTCACAGCACAAAGAATGGTTACTATCAAGAAATCAACCAACAACAAATGTTGGCAGGGCTATGAGGAGAAAGGTGCCTTTTTCCACTGTTATAGGAATGTAATGTAAACACTATGGAAATAAGTGTGGAGATTCCTCAAAAAACTAGGATTGAGGTCCCATTTTGACCCTGCTATTTCTCTGCTGGGGATATGCACAAAAGAAGTAAAAGATTCATATCACAGTGACATATGTGCACCCATGTTCATAGCAGCTTAGTTTATGTTAGCTAAATCTGGGAAACAACCCAAATGTCCATCAACTGGAGATTGGTTAAAGATGTTGTTTTTTTCTTTTTCATTTTTTAGAATAAAATGGAATATTACTCTGCCATAAAGAATAATAAGTTTGAGGCATTTATGTTCAAATGGACATACCTTGAGTATGTGCCCGTAAGTGAAATAAATGTTTAAAAAATGTGTAAATACTGTATCTTTTTTCTGGTATAAGAACCTAAAGATGTAAATAAATGAGTTCTAGAATGTATGATAGATATTGTGAAATAGAAAATATTCAAAGGAAAAATGGGTTTAGTGGTAAGTAATGAGGGGAAAGGAAAAATGTAATGATAAAAAAGGAAATAAAGCATATGTATATAGAGGTAGATGGTTTAGAGTGGGCAGGGGAATGGGAAAAAATGAGAATTAAGCCATGTCATATATTGGTACAGATTCTTAATGTTGAGTGTAATCATGATGTGTATATAACATGTACCAATAAAGAATTTAATTAAAAAAAAGAAACTGTAGTTATTTAATTTAGTTACCTAATCACATAGATGTCTTTTAAAGGACAAAAATAAAAATCATACACTATTTCTGGAATTGATATTGCTCTCTGAGACCCTACAAATAAGTTCACTTGAGTGTGGAAAAAAAAAAAAATATATATATATATATATATGCATGTTCATTAATATTGTAATGAAGAAAATAAGAAACAAGTAACTAAGTATCCTTCAACAGACTTGCTTATGTCAATTATTATACATTCATAAAATGGAAAATCAACATCTTATGTTAAGGTCATTCCCTGTCTTTGTTTTACAAAGAATGTTTAGGTCAACGTGGGCAGATAAGGAATGATCACAACATAGAAAGTCTTCTGGTTCCAGGATTAGTATTCAGTATACTAGGTGGTTCATTTTAGCCCAGGGTTGATCAGGAGCATGAAATTACTTTATATCATTCACACAGGAAGGACTTTAATATAAGATGTAAAGGCGGCTACAACTCGTGGCTGGGCTGGGAATAAAGTCAGTGAAGCTGTCTTGTGCTCTCTGTCTGCAGCTTTCTGTTATTGGCTCCCAAGGTCTCTCTTGGGAGCGTCCATCTCAAGGGGCACCAATAGTGACAGTGACCGCTCACAGTACAGGGCGCAAACAACAGCCCACGGGCCCCAGGCAATAACAGTAGCATTAACAATGGATAGTCATGAGCCAGCTACCTATGTGCCTGCCTGAAACTACCTCAGCAGAGGACTGGTCTCTCTTCTGCCTTCTCCAGACCCCTCTCACAGGCCTTGCACTGGCTGTCCAAGTTCCATAATCAAGAGGAGAAGAGGACTCTGGGACATGTGATCTGGCATAGACTGAGAAGTGATGGTGGAGATGTGCATTTGACCACAGAGAGCCCCTCATTCTGCACTTTCCATATGAATTAGCACGAGAATTCTTTGACAAGTGGCCACAAGTATCTTTATAATATGGATTGATAACAAATGAAATTTAATTTACATTCAATTTGTTTGAAACAATTTTTATGATGTGCACCAATCATCTTTTGAAGTAAGTGTCCTATTTCATACTGAGCTCTGAGAAGCCCAAAAACATCTTCTGGGATTCAAAAATCAGGCTTCAAATATCAAAAATTCCTACTTTTAGAGTTCTAGCAATAGATGGAAGAATCCACAGGAAAATCTGACCTTTTGTATGCATTAATTACTATTTAAATTTGCTTGGTGTTCAGATCAAATTTAATAATGATGTTTCATGTGATTGTCCAGCAGTTCTTGAGATAGGTAGTATTAGCCTCAGTTCACAGAGGACAAAATTCAATGGTGAAAAATTTCCTCACGGCCGCACTGCAGCTGTTTTGTGAATTGTGGATCTCAACTGCCACTCACTCTAAAACCCATGATGTAAACAATGTGACAACTCCATTTCTTCCTGAAGAGAAGAATGAAGTGAATCCAAAACCTCAAAACTTGCACTATTTCTGAAATATAATTTGGGACGTTGGGGCAGAGGGAGACAGATGTCTCATGCATGAGTTGAGATAAATATTTAACAAATCTTGTGTTTAAATAAAGATGTTGGATGCTTTAAAAATCCTTTCTAAGACATTTGAGCTGTTGTTATTTCAGCATCTGTATTGTCGGTAGAACCAAATCACCTCATCCAAGAAAAGACAAAATGCAAATGTAGAAGGATAAAAATTATTTTTTCCTTAGAGAACAGTTAACAATTTCTCTAAATATCTTGAGGATATGCTATAACAGAATGTATTCCCCAAAGAGAAAAACATATTTTTCACAGTGCAACAGGAGTTATTACTCTCTGAGTGGTATTTATCTCTGACCTATTTCTTCTATTTCTGTCTTTGCAATATGGATGTCCCTGCCTCGCTTTGACGAGGTTAGAATCAAATAAGCTGCTGTCCTTGTACTCTCAGCCCAAGACCTACAGCCTTCTCATAAGGACAGGCTTCAATGCATCCTATTAGTGGTTACCTGATTGACTCTTTGAATCAAGTATAAGGCAAAAGTTCAAAGATAATCGAAACTATTTATAACTTGACAAACTTGAACTCCAAGGCAGCACCAACAGAGAGGTCCAAGAAGTTCCTGGGGGTTAATAACAATGCTAAGAATAACCTTAGCATTCAACACTTTTATATAAACATAACTCCCAGTGTAAAAGAAGAAAGAAAGAAAGAAAGAAAAGAACCAGCTTATTCGTTTTCCATTGGTTAGTTGGGACCTAAGTGAAAAGCTAAACCTCCCAGACATCTCTTTGGACCTTTGATCTTTAATAGCCTACATAACACCTTGACCTTCAAAACACTCTAGACTCTAGCACTAATGCACCACTCCACTTTTCAATCATGTCAGCTTTGAGCCTCCACAATGATATCCCTTGTCTTGGACTTTGTCCTGTGTTCCTTTTTCTCTGAAAAGAAATGTAAAAGCACTGAATAAATGTTAGATGCAAAAAGACTAAAATTGACTCGATTTAAGAAAATAAAAGATGTTAGTTTAATGAAGAATATTCTACCCCAGACACAGTTGCACCCAGAGACTGATAATGCTGGTTAGATTTGCTGTTCCTTTTATTTTTTTGGCTCTTCATTCTCTTCACTTTCATGTAAACTCTGCTCTCATGCTGGCAGTAGAGCTGCTAATACTCCAGCCATATATCACATTTTCTTGAAAACTTTAGTAGAAAAGAAGAATATTTTGTTAGATTTGTTTTGTCAAAAGTTGTGAAATGGCTGGATATTGTGATGTGTGTTTGTAATCCCAACACTCAGAAAAGCTGGAGCAGGAAAATAGTACATTCATGCCCAGGCTGGGCAACTTAGCAAGACTCTGTCTCAAAATAAAAGGGGGTGGGGATGTAACTCAGTGAGAAAGTCCTAGGGTTAGTCACCAGCAAGACACACACACACACACACACACACACACACACACACACACACACATTCTAAAATTGAGGTTTATGGATCTGATTAGGTTCCATTTCCCCACCTAAATCTTTCAGCATGACCAAAGTAGTGCAGTGTTCTGCTCAGTTAGACGTGGGCCACTTACCCACTCCTGAAGCTAGAAATGCAGTCAATTCCCGCACAAACTAAGGAGGGTAAAAATAGGGATTGGAAAGTAGAGAGTTGTTATCAGGAAAAAAAGGGAAAGGAAGTTGAATGAGGTAAAACAAAAACAAATGTGCACTACAAAGATAGGCTCTTCCTTTTCCCAGAAGCTGAAAGCCTCATGACTAGGACACACACATGAACACTAACTACCAATCTTGTGACCCTGCAGTTCTCAGTATTTCCCAAATAAGTACATCTGTACAATTATTACTGTCAAGAGCATATTTTACTTCACTGCTATTTTTATGAATTCCTGCTGTTTTGAGGCAGAAATACTAAAACTAATTCCTTTGTGTCCAATTCAATAATAAGAAATTCTTTTAATTTGAGGGGAAATATACATAATCTCAAGCTTGAAAACTACTTTTTGTAACTTTATACCCTTGTTTTTATGTGTACATATATATAATTTTTTTTTTTACCACAGGCAAAGTCCTGCTGATATATAACATTTTGTTCTCAATCTTTTTAAGGTTATATAATTATAAACATCTTTCTATATTTTTACAAAACAGCCCAGTGATCTGGTTCAGTGACTGCATACTATTCCATTGAGCACATCTCTTATGAGTTTCTCAACCATTTTCCTATTGTGGGACATGAAGGTGGTTTCCAACTATTTATAGTTATTTGTTCTATTATAAAACGCACGATTATAAGCATTTGTGCATATGTGGTTTTTTCCTAAAGAATTGTTTCCTTAAATTACAGCTCCTAGCCTAGGATTACTGAAATAAAAAGTTGAAGCATACAAAAGAAATAAAAACATGGGCCATGAAATCAGATATCTCTGAGCTTCATTCCCAACTCTGTTACTATTACATGACCTGAGACACGTTGCCCACTCAGCTTTTCTGACTTCTCATTTCCTAGTTATAAAATGGGACTACAGATATCTATTATCTGAGGGTTACTGAGAGAATCATATGGAATACTTTATTTAAAATACATATCATAGTGCCTGGTACATAGTAAATACCTCCAAAATTACAGTTAATTTTAGATTCATACTCTTACCTACCACTTTGTTTTTATCTGGAAGTAGAGGGAACCCAGGGAATGCCAAGATACACCTCCACCACCACCAGGCCAGTTTTTCACAGTGTTGCTAAGACCCTCAGTGTGACCTCAAACTTGTGATCTTCTGCCTTAGCCTTCCAAAAAGCCAGGATTATAAGCATGCACTACTGTGCTCAGTGTCCTATATCTCTTGATGATATAGTATCATATTCCTTTCCTGCAAAATCTTAGCAATATGCACAGAAATCTATCCAGTTTTATTCCATTTGTAAAATATATCTGTCAATTTTACAATTTAAAATTGCATTGTAAGGCTATTTTAATTAGAAGTTTCTGATCATTTAAGTAAATAACTTTCTCATGTGTTTTAAAAACCAAATTGTTTTGAACTAAAAAGACACTACCCTCTCAAACCTCAATAAGTGAGTCACTTAGAATGAGTGAGTCTCTAAATTTTTCTAAGTTGAAATATCTGAGGAAAATGATGGTGCCTCCTAAACAACAGCAATGTTCTATAACAGCACTTTTCTAACTTAGGATCATATCCCTGGGGGGCCATTCAGAATTGCAGAAGACAGGGTTTGATTAATCTCTGAGATGACTTAACACAAGCTGTTAAAAATCAGCAAGCCAGATATAAATATATACACATTTAATTATATCAAAGATCTATCATATTAATGCCCATAACTTTTCATCATCCTTGTTTTCTATCTGTGAATATGAGATGAAAACAATCTATAAAATTAGAGGACAGAGAGACAGGATACTGGGTACATATATGTGGACTAGATGATCCTCCAAATGGGGCCTCAGCACTATATGTATCTGCTCCCCTTTCTGGTGGTAAAGGGACTCTTGCACCCCCTGGCTCTGTGGCTGAGAGTCTTTGCAAATGGTTAGGCACCAGGATACTGGAGAGGATGGCGATGGGTGCCACAAAGGGGTGAAGTTCATTAACACCTGCTGATAGAATGATGGGCTTCTCCAGTCTGATCTGCCTGGTGATAGGAATGGGTACACACCATGTAGGATCACGAAGGCGGAAGCTGGAGCCCAGGTAGGACGGAGGGGAGAATTCAATAAGTGTGAAAACCCAATGAAACCCAGCACAGTGATGGGCATGGTGGTGCTACTCATAACATCTGGGAAGGGAAGGTAGGGAGATCGCAAGTTTGATCCCAGCTCAGGCAATTTAGTGACTTCACGAAAGTTTGTCTCAAAATAAAAAATAAACAAGGACTAAGAATATAGCTTGTGTGAAGGCCTTGGGTTCAATCACCTGTACTGAAAAGGAAGGAAGGAGAAAAAGCGACAGAAACAGGAGGAAGGCAGAAGCAGAGGGGTTCTGGGCAAAGTAAAACAAAGTGAGTCAGTAAAGAAAACGTTAGATAGTGTTCACGTCTTCCTTGTCATCATCTTCCCAGAAAGAAAAGTCTATATTCACTTTCAAACTTCTAAGTTGACTTTGTCCTATTGACTCCCCAACACCACCACCCCCAAGCTTTACTTCAGATAAAGAATTAGGAACAGTTTAGGTAGTTTACAAATGTCAAAGACTGGACTGGGCAGTCCCTGAGAAGAAGGTGATGTCATTGAGATGTTTGGGAGATTTGGGTTTCCTTGACACTCAGGAGCCCAGGATTTCTTGCCTGGCCACAGATTCATGACAGGAGCCTCTCTCAGCCTGGCTTTCACATACAGAGGTGAATATAAGACAACTTCTTTGAGCAGGAAGCAGAAAGATGGAACACCTCCAGGCTATTGGCTGCTTCTCCTACTTATTCTTATTGTTTAAGATCAACATTCCTGTCAGATAACACAGCATCCAAGAAGGAGCCTCTCGAATGATTAAAAACAAATTTATAGCTAGTTGAATGGGTGACAGGTTGAAGAAAATTCAACCTGTAACCAAATTCTCATTGAATTTCAGCCAGAAAAGTGAAGTTGGATTTTGGTTAAAGATAGCAATAACCTCTGTTCTCTTTCAAAACCTTATCGAAACAACAATAAAGAAGAAAATGTAAATCACATACTCACAAGTGTTAAGAGAAAAAGAAAAACAATAACAAAATTTTGAAAGCTAAAATGCTGCTGGACAAATGGAAATGAATTTTAGGAACTAAATCCTAAAACTATATCTTAGACTGCTGAGAAAGTGAATTGCACTGAGAACTCACCATGCACAAATAAAGGGCAATTTAACATCTCCGGTAGCAGAGACGAAGACAGACCAAATATGGAAGGATCTATGAGAATTCTGCCTGGGAAGCAGTCAACCCCTTACCAGATTCTTCTATTCCACTACACCCGTTTAATCAACGATCCTTCTCCTGCCCCAGCAGAAAAAAACAAAGGTTCAACCATTAGTAAAACAAAGGATCTCTAGACAGGATGAAACTTGACCCTATTGACAGCAAAGCTGAAAGTATAACAATTAAGTAAGAAGTGATAACATTTCTTTTAAGAATATAAATTTTTCTCTTATTCAGATTCCAAGTCTCTGATGTCCATGCAAAAGACTTGCAAAGTCTTTCTCTAGGTCACATGATTAGCCAGAAGACAAAATCCCTGACAAAATGGCCCAAACAGCTACAAGTCCTCATATTCCAAACAGTCCTCATACCTCCCTTATGTCTACCTCATCTTTTTTAAATTTGAAGATGGGGGCCAGGGATTTAGCTCAGTGATTCCACTGCCTGCCTTGCAAGCATAAGGTTTCTAGTTCGATCCCCAGTAACCACACACAACAATGCCAGGTGTGATCTCTCACACCCACCAGCACTGAGTACCACATACCACAGTGCCTGGTAGGATGGCTCACATCTGTAATCCCAGAACTCAGGAGGCAGAGGCTGGAGGCCTGCTGAGTTTGAAGCTTGCCTGGGCTGCATAGTGAGTTCAGGGCCGGTCTGAACTACAAAATGAGACCCTGTCTCAAAAATAAATAAATAAATAAATAAGAATGAGTATAGCATATGAGCAGACAATAAGGATCACCACGCCTTTGAAAACATCCTCTCATACATAATATGAGACCTCAATCAAAGAGGAGAAAACATGGGCCGGGGAGTTAGCTCAGTGGTTCTGGCACCTGTCTTGCAAGCACAAGGACCTGGGTTTGATCCCCGGTAACCACATACAATACTGGGCGTGGGGACTCATGCCCAGCAGCAACCAGTACCACATACCACAGTGCCAGGCATGGTGGCTTGCGCCTGTAATCCCAGCACTCGGGAGGCAGAGGCAGGAGGATTGCTGTGATGTGAGTTTGAGGCTGAGCTCAGGGCCAGCCTGAACCACAAAGCGAGGCCTTGTCACAAAAAACCTAAAAAAATAAATAAAATAAAAGAGAAGAAAACATGTAGCAAAAACAAAGTAGGCAGTAGAAAGCAAATGTCAACACTGTCAGTGATATACTTAAAAAAAAAATTAGCTCTCATGGCACAAAAAGAGGAACCTTAAAAAAAGAAGAAAAAGAATTTTCAAACACATACACAGATTGTATATATTTGAATATATAGTAGTAGAAATAAAAACTGAATTAAAGAAATTCAATTATGTTTTTAAAAAGCATATAGTACTATGAACATATTTACTGTTTTTCATGTCTGTTAAGAGGTGGAACACCTTGCAATGTCTCTTAATCCATCTTCTGATCATTCTGATCTACTTAGCAAGTAAGAGCTGATATGGAAAAATGTCCAGTGACCATCAGTAGGTAGGGGTTCAAGTAGACCAATAAATACCAGTTCACTGAATTCTAGTCCTGAAAACTGATTTTATGTGACTTCATCAGTACCAAACACTTGATAATTTGCAATCGCCACTAACTTGGTGATTTATTTGAAAATCAGATTGTTTTTCAAAAGATTAGATTCTTTTCAAATTCTCGCCCCACCAGCGTATGCAGTGGCATTAGATTTCCCTGTGTCAATAGGAGGAGGACTAAAGCAGCATCACCAGCTCAGGTTTGAAAGTCATGATTTATTTTCTCTCCTCCTCTTGAAGCTCCTGACTTCTACCACAGGGAAAAAATGTCCCAGTAAACTGCTGTCCTGGATTGGGCACTAGCATGAGCTGTGCTGAGAAGGTCTGAATTCGGCCAGCACCTGAGCCTACCACAGGCACAGGTGAAAAGCACACTTGCTTTTTGCATAAGCTACGAATACATTGTGGATAGTTATTATACAGAAAAACTAACACATTTTCATATTTTTAAAATGAGTACTTTCAAATTGTATTATTTTCTTCTACTACCAGAGATTGAACTCAGGACCTTGTGCTTGCAAGACAGGTGTGATGCCACTGAGCTAAATCCTTAGTCCCTCAAATTACATTGTTTAAAAGGCCTCTAAAGTCCCACACCATGTAGAAGACAGAGAAGAAAATTCAGATTTCCTATTCCCTTCTACAGTGGTGCTCAGGTTGCTCCTCATTCATGTGTATCTACTTTTTATTTCACAGATCCATTTTTTTAATTGAGCATCTACTTCCAACTATTTTCAAAATTCTATTATTAATGAATTAGAGAATTAAACATCTTCCAAACATGGCAGAACAAAGTTGTTTAGGTCAATCTTCCCACCAGAGCAAATTAAAAGAGTCTAAGTACCTCCCCTGTTAAAGAGCATCCAAAAAATTCAACAAAGTAGCAATGCATTACAGGCACAGAATCCGGGTGAAGAGTATCACCCAGGGAAGTAAGCCCAGCATCTGTCTGCTTTGTCCAGAGGGTGTTTGCCAATCCACAAGAAACCGTTCTGAAATGAAACTGTGCTTTGAGTAAGTTTCAAAAGATTGAGAGGATAACAGTAAAAGTCTAGGGCCTACTTAAGCAAAGACTCTGATCACTTGTCTTGTGCTTTAGGATCAGGCTAAGTATGAAGTGGAAGTAGCCCAGTCTTCACCTGGATTCACCCAAACATCATCTGGTTTGTTCAGGAAATTTTAAGCCTTAAATGTGGATTAAGATGGTCCCAGGTTGGTAGAGTTCCCAGGGTTTGGTCAAAGCAAAACAATGTGCTCTAGTCTGAAAGAAGACAGACTTTTTTTTTTTAGGCCTCAAAGTAGTCTAAGAAATAATATTTTTTAAAAATGCAGACAAATAATACCAGACACACAAGAAAATAAGACACTGCAAATGGCAATTGGAAGAAATTACAGGTAACAGACCCATAAACACTTGAGAAATAACCTATCAGATGAAGATCACAAAAGAATTATGCTTATTTTTTTACAAAATAGTAAGTCAAGTCTGAGAATATCACAAGAGAACTAGAAATCATTGACAGTGGCTGAGCAGATATGAAAAGGAACAAAATGGAAATACTCCAAATTCAAAATAAAATAGTAAAAATATAAAAGTTAAGATATGAGACAGACATAAGGAGTTACCACATCTGATGAAAATCAGACTCTGGTATTACC
This sequence comes from Petromus typicus, assembly GCA_004026965.1. Classification (NCBI taxonomy): domain Eukaryota; kingdom Metazoa; phylum Chordata; class Mammalia; order Rodentia; family Petromuridae; genus Petromus; species Petromus typicus. The sequence continues at coordinate 81,340 of PVIR01003274.1, forward strand.
GTTGTTCGGGGTTGATAGATTTCTATAGCAACCATTCTTGCAGCCGAGAAAGAATTCACACACAGCTTTTCATTTTTCTATCTACTTCTAATACAAATTGGTGCACAATGAAAACCACAGAGAGAAGGTTGCCTTGGTGCTCTGCTGGGCAGCACCACTGTCTCATCTGACCTTGGTTTTACCTTGGCCCTCTCAACCCTCTCACTCTGTCCTGCACTCAAAAGCCAAGTTCATGCCACTGAGCTGTGCTGCGATTTGAGGCAGATGGGCACAGACGAAGCCTCCAAACGTGCTGCCAAGCTAAGAGGCATTTCCATGATAGGACTCTGGGCCTCAATGCCCATTCATCACTGTGCCTCTAATGCAATTTTAAAATGTAGCTCTAATGGATTCTGAGAAATATGAAGCAAAAATAACAGTGAAAACACACAAATCTAAGTTTATCTCTCCCTTTCATCTTTTATTTTCTTTAAAATAATAATAGTAATAGTAATAATAATAGTAATAATAACTCTACTTTTCCATGTTTTCACTGAGCAAAGATAGGCTCTATCTTCTGAAAAGCTTGCAAATTAGCTCTGGCTGTTGATGTCCTCAGTCTTTAGGGAAAATAACTTCTCCCCTATGGACACAAAGCTATGAACAAGCATGTAGAACCTAAATAATGATAACTTTTTAAAAATGATGAGCTGAATTTTGAACACAGTATACATTTAATAAACATTTATTAGTGTTAATAATATTTCTGTATTCATTACCAACATGTTTTAATTACTTGAGGTAGATATGACTGTCAAACTTAGGCAAAACTTGCTAAACCTTACAGCTAATATATATTAGAACATCAACTCAAAGCCAGATCTGACACCAGAGCTAGCACTATACAATAATCTTTAATCAAATGAACTATCAGACTTTGCAACATCTTTACCTCTCTGGAAGGTAAAAAGAATCAGACTTAGCTTGTGTTGGTCATTTAGAAGCAATTACATATATTTCTTCTCTGAGCTTTCCCTCTTTAAGAATTTTTTTATCAATGCTGGGGACCAAATGCAAGGCCTGAACACTGAGCTACATCCTTGGTCTTTTTATTTAAAAAAAAATTTGAGACAAAGCTTTGTTAAATTGCCAGGTTGGACTGGAACTTGTGATCCCGTCTCAGCCTCCTGACTCAGCCGGGATTGTAGGGCCCTTAAACCTTCTTGTTGTCATCATCAGAATGTATCTTTCTTATGACTAACTGGGAGCTGAAGCACTGATCTGCTCCTCTTTTCTTATTTCAGGCAATTCCTCGGTAGTCTTCTACATTTTTCTTTTTATGCTCTGCAATTTAATATCCATTTGGAAGACTGAAAACAAAACTGGTTTTATCACATAGTGATTTCTAGTTTCATTTAGAAAACTCAATCTTTCTTCTCATATGTTGAATTCAGCTGCAGGCCTCATGACTTTGTTTTGGATGTGCTTTCTATTACTTTCATCCTTGTGTACGAAGGTCAGTGAGTTCATGAACATATGCCTGCTGCAGGGAGGGATAGTCACAAATCTACAGCCGATGATTTGTATCTTTATTAACCTATAATAATTGTGCATTTCTTTATACATGTATACCACATACACTGATCAAGTCAGGGTAATTAGAATCTCCACATCTTTATCATTTCTTTATGCATAGAGCCTTTGAATTCCTCCCTTCTAATTCTTTTATAAACTATGTACCAGGTGAACTATAATCACTCCCTAATGCTGTGGAACACTGCTTTTGATTCCATCTATGATTTGGTAACCTATCTACCTTTCAGATATCCTCCCCTACCTTTCCCAATCTCCTGTGCTCAACAATTTTGTGTTCAGGTCATGCTGACATTAGCTTGTGCTTCCCAATGCAAAGGCATTACTTCTCAACAGATTGGTGCTCCTAGGGACACCAGAGATTTCGGTCACTACTGGGTGCTTTGGACAGGATCCCTGTCTTGGGGCTCCCGCCTGTTTCTCCCACGTGCCCCCTGAGAGATTTCCCAAACCAACCTGCAACCCCAAAATACCACACTTCTTATGCTTACCTGATCCCAACTCATCTTCGCTGGTGATTTTCAGGACTCTTTCTCTCCTGGCATCTTAAGGGGGCCTCGAAGAATGAGCATTTTATTATCTGCAAGATAAAACTGTGGTAGGGCCGAGGATTTAGTTCAGTGGTTCTGGCGCCTGTCTTGCAAGCGCAAGGACCTGGGTTCAATCCCCAGTAACCACATACAATACTGGGCGTGGAGACTCACGCCCAGCAGCAACCAGTACCACATACCACAGTGCCAGGCATGGTGGCTCACGCCTGTAATCCCAGCACTCGGGAGGTAGAGGCAGGAGGATTGCTGTAACGTGAGTTTGAGGCTGAGCTCAGGGCCAGCCTGAACTACAAAGCGAGACCCTGTCTCAAAAAAACAAAACAAAAAACAACAACAACAAAAAAAACCCAACCTGTGGCAAAGCTAGAAATTAAATTCTGAATGATTAAAGTCCATACTTGGGATCAGAAGGTCAATGATTCTGTTGTGTGGTGAAAACAAGATAACAAAGAATGGAGAGGCTTTGGGAGGGCCAAGAGGCATTGTAGAAGGCAAACTCATGTGTCTTAGATGGAACAAAATTGCCAGCAACTAGCATTTATCCCAGGATGCTAACACAGCTCTGTCCCAGTGCCTTTCGTTCTGAGGCCCAGATGCTTCCACACTTTCCCCTCTTACGTGTTCCTCTGGAACTGGCGTGTGTCTCATTTCTAACATTCTGACTCCTGGGGCCTAATTTTGTTCCTGTCCCGAATACTAACTGGGGCATTGGACCTCAGTCTCTGATCTTGCAGTCTGTCCTTTAGTTTTTGTTTCTACTCTACATGTCCGGTTTGACTGCTTATCAGGTAAGAGGATTATCTGCAGAGAGAGTGTGGGTAAGTGTGTTCAGACTTCTTTCTCAAGCAAAAGGCTCAGGAGTCCAGGGTAGCTTTTTCGCCAGGGGCTACATTAACTGCTGAGTTCTAAGAGTCATTCCTACTCTGAAGCCTGTGGTATAATCTGACATGGAGTAGCATTCCTATACTAAACCATATATATGTATTTGCTAATCTTGATAAGGAATTCTATGTATTTATGTGTATATCTCCATAAAAATGCATATATTGAATTTTGAAATATTTATCGACATTTTTCTTTGAATACATGTACACTAAGTCCAGCGTGTTAGCATTTGCCCATAGTCCCAGTCACTCTGGGAAGCTGGTACAGGAGAATTTCAAGTTTGAGCCCAGCCTGGGCAATTTAGTGACTTAAAAAGACTCTGTCTCAAAATTTCACCAATGAACAAATAAATAAAAAGAGCTGGAGACTGAAGCTCCATGTGAAGTCCCTGGGTTCCCCAGTACCACAATAAAATAAAATATAATACAGTAAAATAAAATAAACATACTATAGTTGTGTTTTTCTGTGTTTCTCTTATAGCCATATACAGATGATCAAAAATATTCTCCTGAGCTTTACTAAGCAGTGGTGTGGTGTGTGACTACTAAACCTCATATTAAGAAAAAGTTAGCTTCAATAAGAAGTTGAAAAAATCGGCCTACAAATAACACTGTAAAAGTTTACAGTCCATCCTTACCATCAAGAATATTTTCTTTAACTTTAAGGTTTGATAGTAAAATATATACACACACATACGTATGTTTCTAATAACAAAACACTAAAGTAAACCTGCTTGTCCAAATACGGTCGTGTTTCGGTCAAAGTTTTGCTTAATACTTGAGAAGAGCTTTGTGAAGATAAATAATTCGCAGCTCGATCTTCTACCGGAGGCTCATGCTGCCATCTAATGGTCATTTGTTAAATGACTCTTGAGAGTCCTGGGTCTGGAAAATTTTTTCCCGTACAAACCAAACTACGGGATGCGGTTGTTCAGCAGCTTCAACAGTGGCCCGATTTGAAGGTAATTCCAAGATGTGTTGATTTCTTTATTTGCAAAGGAACATGCAAATCACTGAGCACGCATCTCGCCTTTGAACGGTGATGTTCCTGATAATGCCAAGGCTGAGCTACATGTGCTCTAGCCACATGGGCTTGCCATTGCGCGGTAGTCAGCTGCCTGCCTGGCCTGGGCATCGGCCTGAGGAAGCCAGGGGGGCGCGGCTCACTGTGTCATCGTGGAAGTGCCGTCCCAGCGGCGGAGAGCGTTCCCAGCGGTGAGGCCGCAGAGGAGAGAGGTGGTGGGTGTCTGACAAACCCGTGTCTCCGGAGAGCCTGCGAGGAGAGGCCTGCTCCTCCGTCGGTCGGCCCTGCCCGCTGAGGAGATGGACGCCTGCCCTGATAACCTGCAGGCACCTTCTCTCCTGAGCGAGGCGTGTGGGCAGCAGGTCCGACGGCAGCCCTCTCATCTTCCAATTAGTGGATGCTCTTCTCAGGCACCTTTGAGCTGGCATCCGTCCTGCCGATGCCCGGTCCTCCGCCCCCAGTGACTTTGTCTTAGTGCAAACGGCCCTTGAGTATGAGCCACGCGTCACCTGAGCCCTTGTATCATCTCGCCCGGTTCCCTGGGAAGCTGCTTTTAGCTCAGAGCTCCCCCAGTGCTTTCTGACGTCCACAGCCATGGGTGCTTTTCAGAGTCGCCCCGCCGTTCTTGCAGCCAGGGACGGGACAGCCACGTCTTTTCACACAAGGAGGTTGCCCACAAATCTGGAAGTGTCCCGTAAGTCTGCAATCAAGTCACTTGATTGTACTTTTGAAATCTCTTTCATGAAAGAAAATCTATGAAGAAACTATTCGTCTAGAATTAAAAATTCCAAACCTAGGGCTAGAATCCAAGATGCTGAGAGGAGGGTAGAGTCTCTCTTAAGCAATGTGTCAGGGGAGCCCCTTTTGAAATGTGATTATCTGAAGTCTTCCAGAAAAAAAAGATTATTAAAGAATTGGGCAAAAGTTAGAAATCAAAATAAATTCAAACATAGGTTTATATCCATTTCTTTAAAAAATATTCATGTTGGTGGCCGGGGATTTTGCTCAGTAGTTCCAGGGCTTGTCTTGCAAGCACAAGGACCTGGTTTTGATCCCCGGTTAACCACATACAATACTGGGCATGGAGACTCACGCCCAGCAGCAACCAGTACCACATACTACAGTGCCGGGCGTGGTGGCTCACGCCTGTAATCCCAGCACTCGGGAGGCAGAGGCAGGAGGATTGCTGTGATGTGAGTTTGAGGCTGAGCTCAGGGCCAGCCTGAACTACAAAGCGAGACCCTGTCTCCAAAAAACCAATAAATAAATAAATAAAATAATAAATAAAAAATATCCACGTTAACTATGCAATATCAGAAGTGTATCAATAATTTTAGCAATCACTCTCTCCCTCTGAGAAGTAAGAATGGAATCCTGGAAATTTTTCAAGATGTTTTCTCCTCAAAAGGTGTTTTCAAGAGCACATAGTATGAAGTTGTAAGTCCAATATGAATCTTTTTTTTGGAGACAAGGTCTCGCTTTGTGGTTCAGGCTGGCCCTGAGCTCAGCCTCCAACTCACATCACAGCAATCCTCCTCCCTCTGTCTCCCGAGTGCTGGGATTACAGGCATGAGCCGCCACGCCCGGCACTGTGGTATGTGGTACTGGTTGCTGCTGGGGTGAGTCTTCACGCCCAGTATGGTATGTGGTTTCTGGGGAATTGAACCTGGGTCCTTGGGCTTGCAAGACAGGCGTAGAAACCATTGAGCTAAATCCTCAGCCCATCAAACATGAATTTTTAAAAACTTCTTTACACACAATTGGTTTTAAAAATAGAGGTTGTTTGCAAATATTATTTGAAAAAGCCAGTCTTAATTCATTTGACATGGAGAAGGAACACAGAAAAAAGTTAATTTGTTTTTCTTGCAAGATTTTGTGTTGCTAAAGACATTCTAATACAACCTAATCAACTTTAGACTCCTCAATCAACAAGCCCATGAAGGACCCATTACCCAAAACAAAATAGTTATTTTCTACTTAAGATGTCTGGGCTACAAAAGCCTGTTAGAAAAAGCTCTTCAATAATTAAACCAAAAATGGGAGGATATAGAACATATTTGGGAAGCATGGAGAAAGATACAAGATAAAATATTTGAAATCTCCGATGATGTCTCTTCAGACCCAAGCCCAACTGCTGTCTGTGTCTTTTCAACCTGACCCGTCCACATAATTGGAGTGTGGGTTCACCTTGTCTCAAGTTCCCTATACAGCATCAACAATTTCAAGTGCTATTTTTACTACAGGAAAGTACCTAGATTTATCCAGAAAAGCATCAGAGGTATGGCAGACCCAAGAAAATTACTTCTGTCGAGCAAGAACCTCTATTTGCGATCACAATGAAGAGATTATCTGTGCTGTACAGAGAAACCAGTATAGTTTATTTTCACCCCCAAACTTCGGTCATCCCAGTGTTCATTGCTCTCTTTTCTAAGAAATGTGCCACCTTTTCTTAATTTTCTCTGGTTGATTCTTCTATTGGATACTAGAGATCTATTTGTATCTCAGCATTACAGCCAAAGAAACAGAAGGCAGGAGGAGCTCCATGAAGAAAGACAAGGGCGTGAATAAGGAAGGGGGAAGACCAGAGCTTCAGAAGAGTGATACAGATGACAGAGAAGAGGGAGAGACAAAGAGGATGAGAAGGAGAAGGAAAGAGAGTAAAAGGAACCGAGAAAGGAAAATAAGAGATGGAGGGGACTGCGCATTTAGCTCAATGGTTCTGGCACCTGCCTTGTAAGCACAAGGTCTCTAGTTTGATCCCCAGTAACCACATATGCCGCGTGGTGACTCACGCCCAGCAGCAATCAGTACCACACAACGCAGTGCCGGGTGGTGGCTCCTGCCAGTAATCCTAGCACATGGGAGGCAGAGACAGGAGGATGGCTGTGAGTTCAAGGCTCACCTGGGCTACATAGTGAGCTCAGGGCCAGCCTGAACTACAAAGCGAGACCCTGTCTCAAAAGAGAGAGAGAGAGAGAGGGAGAGAGAGAGAGAGAGAGGGAGAGAGAGAGAGAGAATGGAGAAAGGGAAGAAAGAGAGAAGAGAGCATGAGAGAGATTTAGTTAGAAAAAGAGAGAAAGAGGTATTTCAGTGAAGTGGGGAGAAAAAAGAGAAAGCACCAAGGGAAAGCCAGGAGTTGTGAAGAGGGGCAATGTCTGCAGAGGATGAGAAACTGAAATAACAGAAAAATTCCTTTCCATTCCACAACTCAGCAGGTCAGAACTGGAATAGTATAGAGCTCATCCACTCCTTCAGGGTACAGAATCAGAAGTAGGGAGCCAGGGAGATTGAGTGACTAAACAGAAGCCACTAGGCTAGATATTATAACTGAAAAAAAAAGTTTAGTACCAAACCAAGTAGGCACAGAAGAGCAGCTTTTAAAAAACGAGATGACAGAACAGCAACTTCATGGCCTGGAGCGGTGCTGTGACACCACTGAGAAGGGCACGGGGAAGCGGTCTGCATTCAGAAAGAATTTGGAAGCGGCCATTATTCAGCATTGTCTGATGTCATTACTTGGCTTGAAGTGAGTTCTCCGTGCAACTGACAGCTTCATAATCAAGTGGAAGTATCAAAAACAAAAGAGCAGTAATAACAAAAATCTAATCCCTCTGGTATTTAGAAGAGAGTAAGAGCTTGAACTCTGGGGTCAGACTGCCTCAGTGGGAAACCTCATGAACCACTGGCCTTTGCAAAAGCATGTTCCATACTTCAGTTTCCTCATCCATAAATTGAAGTAAGAAGGATGTTTAGCATCCAATACTCTTTTGAGAATTCAATAAAATAATCTACCTAGTGCGCTAAGTATATATAGTGCCTGGCATACTCAATGAAACAGAAGTTTCCCTGTTGGGTTATTTCAGCTTTAGCATCATCCCTATGTGTTTAAAGCTCTGAACTGATGATTTGGGTTTCATAAAATGCTCAATTATGAACTGCCTTTGCCATTTATTATGAATGAATGAGAAAGGATAGTACTAGCCTGGCATCAAGCCACTCAAGCCTCTCTCTGAGACAGCCATTCGGTGAAGTTTTCCAAGCACTGTTTACCTATTTTTGAGACCTAAATGTCCAAAGTCATCAGTCTTAAGAAGGATAAACTTAATGTGGAGTTGGACTGGCTTGGCTGCAGACCAAGTGAATGGTATTTGCTTAGAGATTAAACAACAGAAAATTTTAAGCTAAGACGGGACTTATTAACTTACAAACATGAATGCTGATCTGTTGCTTTTACTAGTAAAAATAGCTTTCGACCCATTTCAGCTGAGGTGCTGCTTTCTCTGTGACTGCTTTCATGGCTTTCCTGTCACTTCTGAGTGCTCTTTTATTACCGGAAGTGAAGTAAAACAGTGGGGAGGCTGATTAGAATCCCCGTTAGAGGCAAGTGGATCAAAATGAGATTAGGGAATGTGAGTGCATCCTAAAATCACTGCACTTGACCGAACCAATTACATTTAAGTGCACCTTCTCCTCAAGCCAGAGAAGGGAGGCAAGATCCAAAAAAAAAAAAAAAAAAAGACTCACACTCTGAGAGTGGTAAGCACGGACTCACTGGCTTTTCACGTACACACACCCATGTGCACAGACACACACAGAGACAGAGACACAGAGAGACAAGTCTATGGCTAATTTTCCTCAGGTGAGTGGTATTTCACATCTGTAAAACTTCTCCAGATGTTTTAGGTCTGCTTTGCAATAACAATAATTCCCATTTATGGTGTACTTTCCAAATGCCAGGCTCTGGTCAGGGAGTTCTGCATATGTAATTTCATTTAATCTTCACAACAAATCTGTGATGTAGATGTTGTTGTTGTTTTAAGAATGATGAAAGTGAAGCTCAGAAAACAATAACATCAATCACAATAGTTACTTTTTTGATGACTTACACATGCTGAGTGGTTTTATAGACGCTACCACGTTTAATGTTGTTTTGTTTTGTTTTTTGAGACAGGGTCTCTCTTTGTAGTTCAGGCTGGCCCTGAGCTCAGCCTCCAACTCACATCACAATCCTCCTGCCTCTGCCTCTCGAGTGCTGGGATTACAGGTGTGAGCCACCACACCCGTCACTGTGGTATGTGGTACTGGTTGCTGCTGGGGTGAGTCTCCACACCCAGTATTGTATGTGGTTACCAGGGGATTGAACCAGGTCCTTGTGCTTGCAAGACTGGCGCTGGAACCACTGAGCCAAATCTCCAGCTCTTAATGTTTTTAATGATTCTCTGAAAGACACTTTCATCCCTTTAGATATGAAGAATATGGGACTCATCATTATTAATAGTTTGCAATTGTTATCATTGGTTTCATTTGTTGTCACATCTTTTTTTTTTTTTATTTTTTTATTTGAGACAGGGTCTCGCTTTTGTGGTTCAGGCTGGCCCTGAGCTCAGCCTCCAACTCACATCACAATCCTCCTGCCTCTGCCTCCCGAGTGCTGGGATTACAGGCGTGAGCCACCACGCCCGGCACTGTGGTATGTGGTACTGATTGCTGCTGGGTGTGGGTCTCCACACCCAGTATTGTTATGTGGTTACCGGGGAA